>JAGFBZ010002997.1:0-26699 GCA_018398805.1 Hirundichthys speculiger
CACCTGTCTATATAGATGTCATCCCAGCGTTGACCTCCACCTGTCTATATAGATGTCATCCCAGCGTTGACCTCCACCTGTTTCTATATAGATGTCATCCCAGCGTTGACCTCCACCTGTCTATATAGACATCCCAGCGTTGTCATATAGATGTCCTCCCACCCTCCACCTATATAGATGTCATCCCAGCGTTGACCTCCACCTGTCTATATAGACGTCATCCCAGCGTTGACCTCCACCTGTCTATATAGATGTCATCCCAGCGTTGACCTCCACCTGTCTATATAGATGTCATCCCAGCGTTGACCTCTCCCTGTCTATATAGATGTCATCCCAGCGTTGACCTCCACCTGTCTATATAGACGTCATCCCAGCGTTGACCTCCACCTGTCTATATAGATGTCATCCCAGCGTTGACCTCCACCTGTCTATATAGACGTCATCCCAGCGTTGACCTCCACCTGTCTATATAGACGTCATCCCAGCGTTGACCTCCACCTGTCTATATAGATGTCATCCCAGCGTTTACCTCCACCTGTCTATATAGATGTCATCCCAGCGTTGACCTCCACCTGTCTATATAGATGTCATCCCAGCGTTGACCTCCACCTGTCTATATAGATGTCATCCCAGCGTTGACCTCCACCTGTCTATATAGATGTCATCCCAGCGTTGACCTCCACCTGTCTATATAGATGTCATCCCAGCGTTTACCTCCACCTGTCTATATAGATTCATCCCCAGCCTGTCCTATATAGATGTCATCCCAGCGTTGACCTCCACCTGTCTATATAGATGTCATCCCAGCGTTGACCTCCACCTGTCTATATAGATGTCATCCCAGCGTTTACCTCCACCTGTCTATATAGATGTCATCCCAGCGTTGACCTCCACCTGTCTATATAGATGTCATCCCAGCGTTTGACCTCCACCTGTCTATATAGACGTCATCCCAGCGTTGACCTCCACCTGTCTATATAGATGTCATCCCAGCGTTGACCTCCACCTGTCTATATAGATGTCATCCCAGCGTTGACCTCCACCTGTCTATATAGATGTCATCCCAGCGTTGACCTCCACCTGTCTATATAGACGTCATCCCAGCGTTGACCTCCACCTGTCTATATAGACGTCATCCCAGCGTTGACCTCCACCTGTCTATATAGACGTCATCCCAGCGTTGACCTCCACCTGTCTATATAGATGTCATCCCAGCGTTGACCTCCACCTGTCTATATAGACGTCATCCCAGCGTTGACCTCCACCTGTCTATATAGATGTCATCCCAGCGTTGACCTCCACCTGTCTATATAGATGTCATCCCAGCGTTGACCTCCACCTGTCTATATAGATGTCATCCCAGCGTTGACCTCCACCTGTCTATATAGATGTCATCCCAGCGTTGACCTCCACCTGTCTATATAGATGTCATCCCAGCGTTGACCTCCACCTGTCTATATAGATGTCATCCCAGCGTTGACCTCCACCTGTCTATAGATGTCATCCCAGCGTTGACCTCCACCTGTCTATATAGACGTCATCCCAGCGTTGACCTCCACCCTGTCTATATAGATGTCATCCCAGCGTTGACCTCCACCTGTCTATATAGACGTCATCCCAGCGTTGACCTCCACCTGTCCTATATAGATGTCATCCCAGCGTTGACCTCCACCTGTCTATATAGATGTCATCCCAGCGTTGACCTCCACCTGTCTATATAGATGTCATCCCAGCGTTTAACCTCCACCTGTCTATATAGATGTCATCCCAGCATTGACCTCCACCTGTCTATATAGACGTCATCCCAGCGTTGACCTCCACCTGTCTATATAGACGTCATCCCAGCGTTGACCTCCACCTGTCTATATAGACGTCATCCCAGCGTTGACCTCCACCTGTCTATATAGATGTCATCATCCCAGCGTTTACCTCCACCTGTCTATATAGACGTCATCCCAGCGTTGACCTCCACCTGTCTATATAGATGTCATCCCAGCGTTGACCTCCACCTGTCTATATAGACGTCATCCCAGCGTTGACCTCCACCTGTCTATTTAGATGTCATCCCAGCGTTGACCTCCACCTGTCTATATAGATGTCATCCCAGCGTTGACCTCCACCTGTCTATATAGACGTCATCCCAGCGTTGACCTCCACCTGTCTATATAGATGTCATCCCAGCGTTGACCTCCACCTGTCTATATAGATGTCATCCCAGCGTTGACCTCCACCTGTCTATATAGACGTCATCCCAGCGTTGACCTCCACCTGTCTATATAGATGTCATCCCAGCGTTGACCTCCACCTGTCTATATAGATGTCATCCCAGCGTTTCCACCTCCACCTGTCTATATAGACGTCATCCCAGCGTTGACCTCCACCTGTCTATATAGATGTCATCCCAGCGTTGACCTCCACCTGTCTATATAGATGTCATCCCAGCGTTGACCTCCACCTGTCTATATAGATGTCATCCCAGCGTTGACCTCCACCTGTCTATATAGACGTCATCCCAGCGTTGACCTCCACCTGTCTATATAGATGTCATCCCAGCGTTGACCTCCACCTGTCTATATAGATGTCATCCCAGCGTTTACCTCCACCTGTCTATATAGATGTCATCCCAGCGTTGACCTCCACCTGTCTATATAGATGTCATCCCAGCGTTGACCTCCACCTGTCTATATAGACGTCATCCCAGCGTTGACCTCCACCTGTCTATATAGATGTCATCCCAGCGTTGACCTCCACCTGTCTATATAGATGTCATCCCAGCGTTGACCTCCACCTGTCTATATAGACGTCATCCCAGCGTTGACCTCCACCTGTCTATATAGATGTCATCCCAGCGTTTGACCTCCACCTGTCTATATAGATGTCATCCCAGCGTTGACCTCCACCTGTCTATATAGATGTCATCCCAGCGTTGACCTCCACCTGTCTATATAGATGTCATCCCAGCGTTGACCTCCACCTGTCTATATAGACGTCATCCCAGCGTTGACCTCCACCTGTCTATATAGATGTCATCCCAGCGTTGACCTCCACCTGTCTATATAGATGTCATCCCAGCGTTTCCCTCCACCTGTCTATATAGATGTCATCCCAGCGTTGACCTCCACCTGTCTATATAGACGTCATCCCAGCGTTGACCTCCACCTCCACCTGTCTATATAGATGTCATCCCAGCGTTGACCTCCACCTGTCTATATAGATGTCATCCCAGCGTTTCCTCCACCTGTCTATATAGATGTCATCCCAGCGTTGACCTCCACCTGTCTATATAGATGTCATCCCAGCGTTGACCTCCACCTGTCTATATAGATGTCATCCCAGCGTTGACCTCCACCTGTCTATATAGATGTCATCCCAGCGTTGACCTCCACCTGTCTATATAGATGTCATCCCAGCGTTGACCTCCACCTGTCTATATAGATGTCATCCCAGCGTTGACCTCCACCTGTCTATATAGACGTCATCCCAGCGTTTGACCTCCACCTGTCTATATAGATGTCATCCCAGCGTTGACCTCCACCTGTCTATATAGATGTCATCCCAGCGTTGACCTCCACCTGTCTATATAGACGTCATCCCAGCGTTGACCTCCACCTGTCTATATAGATGTCATCCCAGCGTTTCCTCCACCTGTCTATATAGATGTCATCCCAGCGTTGACCTCCACCTGTCTATATAGATGTCATCCCAGCGTTGACCTCCACCTGTCTATATAGATGTCATCCCAGCGTTGACCTCCACCTGTCTATATAGATGTCATCCCAGCGTTGACCTCCACCTGTCTATATAGATGTCATCCCAGCGTTGACCTCCACCTGTCTATATAGATGTCATCCCAGCGTTGACCTCCACCTGTCTATATAGATGTCATCCCAGCGTTGACCTCCACCTGTCTATATAGATGTCATCCCAGCGTTGACCTCCACCTGTCTATATAGACGTCATCCCAGCGTTGACCTCCACCTGTCTATATAGATGTCATCCCAGCGTTGACCTCCACCTGTCTATATAGATGTCATCCCAGCGTTGACCTCCACCTGTCTATATAGATGTCATCCCCAGCGTTGACCTCCACCTGTCTATATAGATGTCATCCCAGCGTTTCCCTCCACCTGTCTATTATATAGACGTCATCCCAGCGTTGACCTCCACCTGTCTATATAGATGTCATCCCAGCGTTGACCTCCACCTGTCTATATAGATGTCATCCCAGCGTTGACCTCCACCTGTCTATATAGACGTCATCCCAGCGTTGACCTCCACCTGTCTATATAGATGTCATCCCAGCGTTGACCTCCACCTGTCTATATAGACGTCATCCCAGCGTTGACCTCCACCTGTCTATATAGATGTCATCCCAGCGTTGACCTCCACCTGTCTATATAGATGTCATCCCAGCGTTGACCTCCACCTGTCTATATAGATGTCATCCCAGCGTTGACCTCCACCTGTCTATATAGATGTCATCCCAGCATTGACCTCCACCTGTCTATATAGACGTCATCCCAGCGTTGACCTCCACCTGTCTATATAGATGTCATCCCAGCGTTGACCTCCACCTGTCTATATAGATGTCATCCCAGCGTTGACCTCCACCTGTCTATATAGATGTCATCCCAGCGTTGACCTCCACCTGTCTATATAGACGTCATCCCAGCGTTGACCTCCACCTGTCTATATATAGATGTCATCCCAGCGTTTACCTCCACCTGTCTATATAGATGTCATCCCAGCGTTGACCTCCACCTGTCTATATAGATGTCATCCCAGCGTTGACCTCCACCTGACCATGTCTATATAGACCTGTCATAGATCCATCCCAGCGTTGACCTCCACCTGTCTATATAGATGTCATCCCAGCGTTGACCTCCACCTGTCTATATAGATGTCATCCCAGCATTGACCTCCACCTGTCTATATAGATGTCATCCCAGCGTTGACCTCCACCTGTCTATATAGATGTCATCCCAGCGTTGACCTCCACCTGTCTATATAGATGTCATCCCAGCGTTGACCTCCACCTGTCTATATAGATGTCATCCCAGCGTTGACCTCCACCTGTCTATATAGATGTCATCCCAGCGTTGACCTCCACCTGTCTATATATAGATGTCATCCCAGCGTTGACCTCCACCTGTCTATATAGACGTCATCCCAGCGTTGACCTCCACCTGTCTATATAGATGTCATCCCAGCGTTGACCTCCACCTGTCTATATAGACGTCATCCCAGCGTTGACCTCCACCTGTCTATATAGATGTCATCCCAGCGTTGACCTCCACCTGTCTATATAGATGTCATCCCAGCATTTCCCTCCACCTGTCTATATAGATGTCATCCCAGCGTTGACCTCCACCTGTCTATATAGACGTCATCCCAGCGTTGACCTCCACCTGTCTATATAGATGTCATCCCAGCGTTGACCTCCACCTGTCTATATAGACGTCATCCCAGCGTTGACCTCCACCTGTCTATATAGACGTCATCCCAGCGTTGACCTCCACCTGTCTATATAGACGTCATCCCAGCGTTGACCTCCACCTGTCTATATAGATGTCATCCCAGCATTGACCTCCACCTGTCTATATAGATGTCATCCCAGCGTTGACCTCCACCTGTCTATATAGACGTCATCCCAGCGTTGACCTCCACCTGTCTATATAGATGTCATCCCAGCGTTTGACCTCCACCTGTCTATATAGATGTCATCCCAGCGTTGACCTCCACCTGTCTATATAGATGTCATCCCAGCGTTGACCTCCACCTGTCTATATAGATGTCATCCCAGCGTTGACCTCCACCTGTCTATATAGATGTCATCCCAGCGTTGACCTCCACCTGTCTATATAGATGTCATCCCAGCGTTGACCTCCACCATCTATATAGATGTCATCCCAGCGTTGACCTCCACCTGTCTATATAGATGTCATCCCAGCGTTTACCTCCACCTGTCTATATAGATGTCATCCCAGCGTTGACCTCCACCTGTCTATATAGATGTCATCCCAGCGTTGACCTCCACCTGTCTATATAGATGTCATCCCAGCGTTGACCTCCACCTGTCTATATAGATGTCATCCCAGCGTTGACCTCCACCTGTCTATATAGATGTCATCCCAGCGTTTACCTCCACCTGTCTATATAGATGTCATCCCAGCGTTGACCTCCACCTGTCTATATAGATGTCATCCCAGCGTTGACCTCCACCTGTCTATATAGATGTCATCCCAGCGTTTACCTCCTGTCTATATAGACGTCATCCCAGCGTTGACCTCCACCTGTCTATATAGACGTCATCCCAGCGTTGACCTCCACCTGTCTATATAGATGTCATCCCAGCGTTGACCTCCACCTGTCTATATAGATGTCATCCCAGCGTTGACCTCCACCTGTCTATATAGATGTCATCCCAGCGTTTACCTCCACCTGTCTATATAGATGTCATCCCAGCGTTGACCTCCACCTGTCTATATAGATGTCATCCCAGCGTTGACCTCCACCTGTCTATATAGATGTCATCCCAGCGTTGACCTCCACCTGTCTATATATAGACGTCATCCCAGCGTTGACCTCCACCTCTATATAGACGTCATCCCAGCGTTGACCTCCACCTGTCTATATAGATGTCATCCCAGCGTTTACCTCCACCTGTCTATATAGATGTCATCCCAGCGTTGACCTCCACCTGTCTATATAGATGTCATCCCAGCGTTGACCTCCACCTGTCTATATAGATGTCATCCCAGCGTTGACCTCCACCTGTCTATATAGATGTCATCCCAGCGTTGACCTCCACCTGTCTATATAGACGTCATCCCAGCGTTGACCTCCACCTGTCTATATAGACGTCATCCCAGCGTTGACCTCCACCTGTCTATATATAAATGTCATCCCAGCGTTTACCTCCACCTGTCTATTAGAGATGCGTGGATGACGTATATTTTAACCCGCAACCGCTTCTTAAAATCTCTATCCGCCCGCTATCCATTTGCAGGAACGTTTTTTCACCAATTTTCAAAGCCGGGCTGCACATTAAAGTGATCAGGAGCTTTCCCAGCCCAAACCATTGATGCGGACCACGGGGACAACTAATTTTAACTATTTTTTTTGTCACTTCTTTTGTCTTATTCTCTCATTAATATCAATTAAGTTGCAACTGCCCATTGCATCATAGTGGATTAAATAGGTCCACAGCCCCTTCCTAGAAAATCTGTGGTTCTACTACCATGTAAGCAGCATAATTCCCCCCGACCCCTCCCACGTGTTTCAGGTGGTTTGGCCCAAGGCTCGTCTTTACTGTAAATCACACTGGCGCGAAACAGAGCACCAGTGATGGAAGGCAGAAAGAGGCTGGGCGGAACGGAGAGGGATAAAATAAAAAAAAGAAAGGAGGCGGCGGCCAAATGTGCCAAATTAACTGACATCTTCTCAAGACAAGCTGGTAGGTTACTGAAAGAGAGATGGATAATTGGCCTGGTTGTGAATTTTATCATATAATGTGGCGAGCATTTGCAACTGTCACAACTGTCAACTTAAAAATGTCACAATGTAGGTATAGGGTTATCTATGCTTAAAGTGCATTCATATTTCCATAAAAGAACCAAAAACTTGTTGCTTTAAATGCCAGTTAACCATTTTGATGAACAGAGTTGCCAAATGCTTCTTCACGCTTTATTTGTAGCCTGCCTGTATTACCACCAACACGCACAGGTTAACGCAATTAGACATATTAAACAGGTTGTGTAACAGGCTATTTGTTAGGGTATTAAATGCTTGTCAAACGTGCTATTTAGGCTGCATTATTTAGAAGTGCTGTATACCAATATTGCGCTTGGTTCGTGGGCGTGGGGGCAAAAAAAAAAAATATTCTTAATAATAATAGGCCTAATGATAGAATAGGCTACTTGAGAGTGTGCACGTTCTACATGCCTTAGCTTCTCTGCAACTGTAGCCTGTTTCGTCTCGTCGTTATATCGTGCATTTCCACAGGCGCACAAACATTAACAACTCAATGTTAACTGTCTTTTTCATGGTTATGGAATGTTTTGTAGCATCAGCACAGGATGCCAGAACCACTGATGATCCAGATGAGGGCAGGACTGCTGAAGGGCCAGGTAGAGGAAGACAGTTAGTCAAGATAGACGTTTATGATGTAAAATATGGCATACAGAAGAACAACAGAAGTTATGTAAAGAAACTTTGATTTGTGAAAAGACTTCTTTATCATTATCTTTATTTTATTTGAATTTCAATTATACATTGTTAAAGGGGCGTGAATAATTGTATGCCATAATCTAAATAAAATAAAAGGCATTGTGAGAGAATTGTTTTTTGTTTTATCTTTTTCTATGTACTCAAATTTGTCCTCCGTATCAGAGTGGCCTGAATTTGAATTAAATTCCCGGACTGAGAAAAGGGCCCACTCCGGCCCTGCCTCCACCTGTCTATATAGACGTCATCCCAGCGTTGACCTCCACCTGTCTATATAGATGTCATCCTAGCGTTTACCTTCACCTGTCTATATAGATGTCATCGCAACGTTGACCTCCACCTGTCTATGTAGACGTCATCCCAGCATTTACCTCCACCTGTCTATATAGACCTCATCCCAGCGTTTACCTTCACCTGTCTATATAGATGTCATCGCAACGTTGACCTCCACCTGTCTATGTAGACGTTTCTTGGCGGCCACTTAAATGTCCACAGTATGGTCCCAAAACATGAACAGCTAGAACATCTGTTAAATGACTCTAATATTGATTTTCTTGGACGTACAGAAACTTGGCTATGTCACTCATCAAGTAGTAATGGCTGATTATAATGTCTTTAGGAAAGATAGGGGTTAAGGGAAGGGAGGGTTTTTTTTTTTACTGTATGTCAAAAATACTCTTAACTATAGTCAGATAGAATTACCTGCTGATAACACGTAGGAATGTGTTGGAGTAAATATTTCCCTTTCTGACAAAATGTCCTTTATTGTTTATGCATGTACTGCAAACCTTCAGCCAATGCAGACTTCTACGACCAGCTCAAAGCCCTTCTTAAAATGTTAAATCCTAAAAAGGAGATAATCTTAGTTGGTGACCTAAATGTGAACTGATAGGAAGAATCTAAACTTAATCACTGATATGTTTAACTTAGTACAACTAATTGAGTAACCAACTAGGATAACAAACAACTCCAAAACCAAGATTGACCTTTTATTTACAAATAAGCCTGAAAGAATTGTCAAGACTTATAACTTTGTGACAGGACTATCTGATCACAATATAATTTTTTTTCACCCGAGAACTCACTAAACATCATTTCTTAAACTCGCATATTTATTTGCCTCAGAAACAACCAAGCTTTAATTTTATCCCAAAAAAAAAAACAACAGAATGCAATAGAAGCTTTTAAAGAACTGAAATGGGATGATTTAATTACAAGTGGTAACATAAACCAGAGTGCTGACTTCTTCACCCACAAAATAAGTGAGGTCCTGTTGTCCTTCTCCAGAAGGGGGAGCTATAAAAATAAGAAATCCAGCTCTCTCCCCTGGTTTAATGGTGATCATCTCAAACTGCTAAAAATAAGAGACCAACTGCTTAAATGATCTCTGAAAGCCCGTCTGACTATAGACCGTCAAAACTTTACTTCAGCACGTAATAAGGTAACAAGCTTTAAGAAGGGCTAAAGCTGACTTCTTTTTAAACATTATTGCTAACGCAAAAGGTAACTCAAGGAAGGTATGACAAGAAATGAATAAACTATCAGGTGGATAGAATGAACGGGGTATTAAAGGAATGGAACTTAAATTCAACAATCAGATAGTGAAAAACCCCGTCACCTTGGCCACTGAACTGAACCTATTTTTCATAAACTCTGTTCAACAAATATCTTGTTCGTTCACTGGACCTGACTATGACTACTTCCCTGTCAACCCGTACATCCTGTCTTTAACATTGAGGAAATATCTGAGATAGAAATTATAGAAGTCATGCCTGCACTTAAGAATTCGAAGGCCAGGGATGACTATGGTATAGATACAAACTTTTTAAAAATGAAGAGGGTTCATTTGGTCTGTCCCATCATGCACCTGGTAAATCTGTCTATTAAACACTCTGTTGTTCCATCTGTATGGAAGGTGAGCGCGGTCAATCCAATCTTTAAATCTGGGAGAGGGTCAGACATTAACAACTACAGACCCATCAGCCTTCTTCCTGTAGTCTCTAAAATAATTGAAAAATAGGTGGTTAAACAATTAATTGAACATCTTAACAACAGCAACACAACCTTGCATCCCATGCAGGTTGGCTTCCAAGCTCACCACAGAAACAGCCATCACTATGTTTATTGAAAAAACCAAATGTCTACTGGATAGAAATGCTTGTGTGGGAGCCATTTTCCACGATCTTTAGAGGGCTATTGACACCTTGGACCACCGTGGACCACCGTGGACCACCGAGTACCGTTGGCCAAGCTGGCCCGGTTTAATTTCTTTACATCTGCTCTTAAATGGATGGGATCTTACCTCACTGACAGAAAGCAGTGTGTGGTGGTCAGTGGTGCCAAATCCCCTTAGCTGGACTGTCCTGTAGGGGTCCCTCAGGGGTCCATACTTGGACCTCTCTTGTTTTCCTCGTACATTAATGATTTTTTTTAATATCTGTAATGGAAGAAGAAGCCGCACAAACACTATCAGCAGCGATGGTCCAGGTACAGGAGTGGCTCAGGAAATCTTGCCTATTATTGAATGTTAAAAAGACTGTCTGCATGATGTTTACTAAACAACTGGTGAAAATTGAATGCTCTGGTGTGTTTCTAAGAGGAGAGGAGCTCATGGTGGTCACTGAATTTAAATACCTGGGAGTCATCCTGGATCCAACGCTCTCCTTCAGGAAACACATCAAGAAAGTGTGTAACTCTGTTAAATATGGCTTGGGAAACTTAAGACAGATAAGAAACTCATTGACTGACGGTGCAGCATTAATGTTCTTCCATTCAATGATCCTATCACGCATTGACTATTGCTAACCTAGCTGGTCACTAGCATGCTCCACAGCACTCAAACCGATTAAATCCCTTTATAAAAAAGGACAAAAAATCCTAGACAAAAAGCTGCAATCAGTCCATACTTGTAGCATTCTAAAAAAAACATAAATTTTTAACTCTCAAATTTTCAAAACCTTTAGATATGCCTGCTTTGTTTTCAAAAGCCTCCATGGTTTTCCACCACCACCGCTGAAAGAGTTTTTCAGAAGGAGATCTGTGAGTGGTCTGAACACTCGGGCCTGTGATAGAGGTGATACCCCAGAGGTGAACCTCCTTTGGGATGAATGTGGTATCTGTTGTGGGGGGGGGGGGGGGGGGGGGATCTGGAACAGCCTTCCTTATACAATAAGGGATTGTCCCTCCTACTCTTCCTTTAAGGGAAATCTCAAGAATTGGCTTAAAACATCTCAAATCTGCGATCATTAATTGTTGACTGTATTTTATTCTATTGTTCACCTGCTGAAAACAGACATGACCAGTGACCTGTGACCTGTGACCAGTGACCAGTGACCAGTGACCTGTCAGCTGTCAGCTGTCACCAGTGACCTGTGACATGTGACCAGTGACCAGTGACCTGTGACCTGTGACCTGTGACCAGTGACCAGTGACCTGTCACCTGTGACCAGTGACCTGTGACCTGTGACCAGTGACCTGTCACCTGTGACCTGTGTGTACATATATATTTATGTACTCTATACACAATCTTGCTTACATGGGTTTAACCATGTCTGCATACCTGCTAATACACAGTAAAACTCAGTGCAACTCACTATGCACTTTAACAACCCGTGCAAATGGGCAACATGCAATAATTTGAGTCTTTTACAGCATATTGCTAAAAGCACTTTAGCACTTGCACTTTACCTTCTTATGAACATCTGGTTCCTCTTCCGGTCTGCAATCAACAGGGCTGCCTTGTTTTTTTGTTCTTTCCATTCTGACTTTCTTCTGTTGTTACAAATGTGCGATATTTGACTATGTCTATTTTTTTATTATTGATATTGTGTGTTGTGTAGTGTTGTATGTAGCTTGTCCTACACGGGGGATAGCCAGAAGGCTAATTTGCCAATGCAAAGTAGCCTTCTGGCTATAATTGGGTATATTTACATTTTAAATGTTCATTAATATACAATGTTCCTCTACACTAAATAAAGTGATTAAAAGCAACATATGGTTGTTTGACTCTTCACCATTTCAGATTTGGACTATTTCTTCTTCATTCTGAGTTCCCGCTGATTTCACAAGATGATCAGATTGATTGATTATCTGACATGTAAAGATTTCTCCAGACATTGTCAAGCTGAATATTCATGTGTTTAGATCCCTGTTGTTTCTCTGTAGACGACTTTGTTCAGCTCATGTTTACACTGTTAGTATATCTGAATGGTTTTCAATAAAGACCATTTCTACCTAAAGTTACCTCGTCAGCTAAAACTGAACCCAGACCAGGGAGGAAAAAGGTTTTCAGATGCAGACCAGTTTATTGAAACAGAAAAATCATCAGAGAAGTAATACAGAGTCACAGCAGAACAAGTCAAATAGTTGGATTTGAATAAAATGTTTCCAACATGTCATCACTTCACCAGAATAAAACCACCACCAGACTGATGACACACAAAGATGTTGGATTCTTCAGTTTAGCTCAGCCCTGTTAGCATGACAACTCTCACTGATAGAAAGACAGGTACGCATCAGCCCCGTTGTTTCCTTGGTTGAGGCTTGTCTCAATGGCCGAGACCCGGGCCCTTTGATACGGCAGCAGATAAAGTTTCCCTAAGATCACAGTGGCGGTCTTGATGGGGCAGCTGGAGCCCCCTTTCTGGAACCACAGGAACACCGGGTCTCCACCAGTTCCCTCATTCAGATCCTGTCTCACCACTTCATAGCCCCTCTTTTGATGCTCATTTGTGTTGCGGATTTCCAGGTCAGTGATGGCCCCATTCTGGTTGGTGGTGTGACGATACCAGATGGAGATAAAGGGCCCTCCGGCTCCTCTGTTGGTGCTTTCATCTATTCGGATGTAGCCTTCAATGAACAACTTGTAATCTTGATTAAAGCCTTTAGTGGCTGTGATGTCACAGATGTAGGCTGGTTTGTCTCTCTTCACCCACAGGTAGATCCTGCTTCCTGATGATTTCCTGTTCAGGTTACAGGCCAGCTTCTCGTAACCAAGGTGAAACAACTGGGCTTCTTCTTGAGGCTCTGTGGTGATGAAAAAGTCGACGATGGGAACGTCGTATTTTGTGGAGCCTTTGCAGTACCACAGGTAGATGGGGTCTCCACCTGTTTCATAATTCAGGTTTTTGTCAATCTTCTGGTACCTTGCATGGGCCAGACCCGCACTCATGTCATCAGTAAATGACAGCTGAAATCCTGGTTACAGGTGAAACTGGTGCCTATTTTGTACCAGAGGTAGACAGGATATGGTGAGGCTCTGTTGTTCAGATTGACGGGGTTCACCTTGTAGCCCTGTTCAAGCAGCTGTTTCTCCTCATCTTCATTCAGAGACACAGCGATCTCAGTGATGTACTGGCTCATGTTGGTTCCTGCATCAAAACAATTAAAGCATTCATGAGTAAAAACACAGGGATGGAAACTGCTTTTCTCTGTGAAATCATGACTGAAACTTGGAGGAAATGACAGCTCTGTTCCAGGTTCAGACAGAACAACAATCATCTATTACAGTCATCGTGGAAGTAGTAGTACATTTTTATTAGTATTCGTGTTTTTGTTGCCAACAGTTGAACGGACATTAAAGTCAAACAGGTCCAGTTCAGTTGGGTTATTACCCAGTGACTTTCTATTTGAATCAATTTCCCTTTAATCCATTTATAATTCATTCTACATGAATTCACTTCAAATTCATCTAATTCCACCAAGAATGGCTTCACTGCAGTAAAATAAAAGTTAGTGTGAAGTAAAATGCAGATAGCAGACGTCCTCCACCTGCTCTCCATTTAAAGCCACCTGCTCTGAGCTGATAAAGGAAACTTCTAGGACAGTTGTGAAGCTGCAGTCTAGATGCTTTGAAATAATTCTGTCAGGCTCATGTGAATCTGTGGATCGACAGTCTAACCAACATCAGATCGAACAGAAGATGATCAGTCCAACACTTACGTGTCTGCAGACGCTGCTTGGCTGGATGAAGTCACCTGGATGGCTGAATGCTGCTGTTGCTGCTGCTCGCTCTCACCTGCCCTTATCCACAACTGATGTGTCCAGGTGTGTGAGAAATCTCCACCTACCACTTCTCTGGAAAAACAGCAGGAAACAGTAACCTGGTTACTTCTCAGCATCCTCCTCCTCCTCCCACCTGCAGAGCTGTTACTCAGCTCTTCCACAGAATCCACAGTCAGTTGATCACCAGCTGAAACTGGAGCTCCTCCCACATCAGGTCATGTGAGGGCCAGGCTGATGGAGAGGCTCCTGATGCCTCCAGGTAACATCCTGTCAATCATGTCAGTTCAGAAACAGTGAAAAAGCTCAATACATGTTCTCTGCAGGAAACTGGACTCACTGGCATGAAGTGGCTGACAAATGTTGCTATGGTTACATGTCCACTGTCAGATGACGTGGACTGCAGATCATAAATCCAGTTCTAGACAAACCTCCATTATGGTAGCATGTACTGCCACAGGTTCAATGGACGCCCCACAGTAACAGGTCAGCAGGTCCAGGTCACAGTAACAGGTCAGCAGGTCCAGGTCACAGTAACAGGTCAGTAGGTCCAGGTCAAAGTAACAGATCAGCAGTCAGGTCACAGTCACAGGTCACAGTCAAACAGGTCAGCAGGTCCAGGTCACAGAACAGTCAGCAGTCAGGTCCAGGTAACAGTAACAGGTCAGCAGTCCGCGTCACAGTAACAGGTCAGCAGGCAGGTCACAGTCAGGTCAGTCAGGTCACAGTAACAGATCACAGGTCCAGTCACAGTAACAGTAACAGGTCCAGGTCCAGGTCACATAACAGGTCAACAGGTCCAGGTCACAGGTCACAGGTCCAGGTCAGTCAACAGGTCAACAGGTCCAGTACAGGTCAGCAGGTCCAGTAACAGGTCAGCAGGTCCATATCATAGTAACAGGTCAGCAGGTCCCGGTCACAGTAACAGGTCAACAGGTCCAGGTCACAGTAACAGGTCAGCAGGTCCAGGTCACAGTAACAGATCAGCAGGTCCCAGTCACAGAAACAGGTCAGTAGGTCCAGGTCACAGTAACAGATCAGCAGGTCCAGGTCACAGTAACAGGTCAGCAGGTCCAGGTCACAGTAACAGGTCAACAGGTCCAGGTCACAGTACCAGGTTAACAGGTCCAGGTCACAGTAACAGGTCAGCAGGTCCAGGTTGGAGTCCTGGCCGCTGAACCTCCACTGCACCTCCACTCATGTTTGTGGTGTGGAGTTTTCTGTAGAGGCAGCAGCAGACGTTCCTGCAGACAGGTGAAAACCTGGTGTTCATAATCTGAGCTCAGAAGACCCCTGGACTGGAGCCAGAACTCTGTCTTTGTGATGAATTGATTCTGTGGAAGTTCAGCCACACCCTCACTCCAGGTTGGAGACGGAGCGGAACAGTTGTTTACTTCAGTTTCTGGAGAAACGTCAAGTTTCGGTCAACTGGAGACCAGTTCACTCAACAGAATAATGACGGGTGTGTTGATGACAGTTGTTGAGAAACAGTTGACTTTCCACATACCAGAGAAAACCCACGACCAGAGGGGCTGAGTCTACAAACAGCAACATCTGAGCTCAGTCACCAGTTCGGTGACTGAAATATCTGAGTGAGACTGAAGGTAAAGCTTAAATAACAAGACTTGGAAATGACTGGAGTTTTGTTAATTATATATCCAGTAGCATTAAAGGGGATCATTACCTTACATCTCAGCAGACAATGAAGAAATGATCACGAGCAATTAGTGCACAGATGTTTTGACAGAATACACTCAACTAAATATATGAGGCAACTGGAGAAACATTTTGCAAATGTGTAAGACACGAACGCATAACCTCAACCTTTAACTTAGCTGGACAGTAGCAAGGACATGACAGATAATATTTACATTTACAGGGACCCTTTCAAGTTTGTTCAAGGATTGTTTAGTCACGAAAAAGGAGGACAGGTTCAATTAACAAAGCTAGAGGTTGGACATTACTGAAGAAAGACCTTTTCAGATTTAGAGAAGAAAGGAAACCTGGGTCTTCCACCAGATGTGTCACCATTAGGAGAAGTAGCTCGTGAGATGGACGTTAGACCCCCTAAGTGGAAGGTTGAAGAAGTAGTCAGGGGTGTAAAGGCTTCTTCAGCTCCAGGACCAAATGGAGTCCCTCCTGGGTTTATAAAAGTGCTCCTGAGATTCTTAGATTTTATGAAGGCAGCTAAGAATAGTTTGGAATAAACAAATAATCCCAAGAGCATGATGTAGCACAGGAGGTGTCCTCATCCCAAAGGAGAAGGAGTCTTCAGACCTGAGCCAGTTCAGATGAGTTCTTTGCTGAATGTAGAGGGAAGATCTTCAGAGTAGTTGCTCAGAGATCAACTAACAACATAGAGGTGCCAAGCCAGATATGTAGATGTTTATTTATTTTTTTTTTTCTAGTTAATTACAAGTATTTTTATAATTTTATATATGAAAGAGACAGAAATGAGGGAGTTGTGTTATATTTGTAGTGAATGGGGGTTTGTTGCTTTGGAGGACTACTTTTTTTGTGTATATAACGCCATTTGTCGCGGGTAGACGAGATGACAGATGTCAGTAACGCGGCGCAGCCGATGTTTTTAAAATTCTGCAGAACGAATCATTGGATGAGCAGTTTTGCCTGTCAGGGGTGAAATAGCTTTTTTGACACTATTGCATAGAGAGGAACATGATGACATCTACCTTTCACTGAGCGCATCTTTAGTGCTCCGAGCGCAAGGAGAGGGCCAGAGGGATGAAGACCAGCTGGATAAAGAAAGAAAAGAGGGGAGACAGGACAGAGAGGATGGAGGACAGAGAGAGGACGGAGGACACAAATGACTAAATGCAATGACCATATAAACATAAACAGATGGAGGCAGCAGCACTGGGATGAGATGGCCAGAGGACCAGGTCACCGATCACCACGCCAGTCGGCACCCAAACACAAGTGGAGGAGAACCCCGGGATGGACAGAGGATGGAACTGCAAGTCAGCATGAAACCCAGGAAACTCTGGCCTGCAAATACACAGAAAGAAAAGGGGGCAGAAACAGCACAACAAACACAGGAAAGCAAAGAAAATGGAGCACAGTTTCAGTAACAGGGTGCTCCTAAGTAATCATGAATAAACTGGAGAAGGAGGAAGTTTCGAAATTTCACGGGAAGCCAATGGAGGGAGGCTAACACGGGGAGAGATGTGATCTCGCTAATGAATTCCTGTCAGCACCCTCGCTGCTGCGTTCTGGATCAGTTGGAGGCTATTCAGCGAGCTTTCAGACATCCTGCTAACAACGCATTACAATAATCCTGTCTAGAACTGACAAACGTGTGGATTAATTTTTCGGCATCACCCTGGGAGAGGATGCTCCTTATCTTGGAGATATTTCAGAGATGAAAAACCCTAAACCTGATTAATATGCTGCTTAAATGACATATCCTGATCAAAAATGACTCAAAGTTTTTCACAGCTGTGCTGGAAGCCAGCGTAAACCCATTTAATCCATTCCTCAGGTGTTTGGGACCAAAGTCAATAACCTCTGTTTTATCCAAGTTTAGAAGCAAAAAGTTAGAGGACATCCAGGACTTAATGTCATTAAGACACCCTTGAAGTTTAGCCTAAGGTTTTGTTTCATCTGGTTTCATAGATAAGTACAGCTGCGTATCATCAGCGTAGCAATGAAAGTTTATGCCATGGCTCTGGATAATTTTTCCCAAGGGCAACATGTATAAAGTGAAAAGGATTGGTCCCAGAACTGAACCCTGTGGGACGCCATAGCAGACCCTAGTCCGTGTAGAAGAAACGTCATTAACATGGACGAACTGGAACCTGTCAGATAGGTATGGACTTAAACCAGCCTAATGCTGTCCCTTTTAATTCCAACAGTGTGCTCTAATCTATGCAGCAAAAGCCGTGATCAACAGTATCAAAAGCAGCACTGAGGTCCAGCAGAACCAGGACAGAAACTAATCCATTGTCTGAGGCCATGAGGAGGTCGTTGGAGACTCTAATCAGCTCAGTTTCTGTGCTATGATGAGTTCTAAACCCTGACTGAAAGAACTCAAATAGATCATTTCTATGCAGGTTTTCTCCTAACTGGCTAGCAACTATTTTTCCAGAAATTTTAGAGATAAATGGAAGGTTGGATATTGGTCTATAGTTTGGCCAAGATGTCCGGGTCAAGGGATGGTTTCTTGAGCAAAGGTTTAATGACTGCAACTTTAAAAACCTGTGGCACATATCCTAATTGTAGAGATAGATTAATCTGATCCAAATTTGATATACCAATAGAGGACATAACATCTTTGAGCAGTCGAGTTGGGATGGGATCCAACAGGCATGTAGATGGTTTAGCTTTACTGATAGTTGAGGTCAACTCAGAGAGGCCCACAGGAGAAAAAACAGTCCAGAGTCAAATCAGAAACGGAAGAAATCAACGAAGCTGCAGGGATGTCACAGCCGCCGACAGCTGGGCCTGGCCAATCTCATCTCTAATTTTGATTATTTTCCCATAAAAAAGCTCATAAAGTCTTCACTACTGAGAGTAGCAGGAATGCATGGACCAACGGAGTTGTGACTCTTTGTCAGCCTGGCTACAGTGCTGAACAGAAAACGTGGGTTATGTTTATTCTCTTCTATTAGCGAAAAGAATAATAAGATGTTCTAGCTCTGCGTAGGGCTCTTTGTAGACTATTAAACTATCTCTCCAGGCACGATGGGAGTCGCAGATTTACAGGAGTACCACCTCCTTTCCATTTTACGTGCATCTGCTTCAGCATGCGAAATGGGAATTATACCAGGGAGCTGAGCTCGAGATAAGAAACCCTCTCAGAGGAGCGACCGCATCCAGGGCTGAATGTACATATCTGCAGTATTGTAACAAGGTGATCAATATCGTCGGAGTAAGTAATTCAGGTCGGTGCCCTCAGCTATTCTATCATATTCCACCATAGGGAGATGAGAGAGAATGACCTCCTTAAAATTATTCACAGCAGCTTCAGAAAACATCTTCGTAATGACATGTTTAATTTCCTTTTTAAGCCACAAATGATGAACTCAAATGTAACTAAAAAGTGGTCCGAGAGAAGAGAATTCAGCGGCGACACAACAAGTGATGACTATCTATACCATAGGTGAGAAACCAGATCCAGGATATGATTAAAGCAGTGAGTCGGTTCTTTCACTTTTTGTGAGACGCCCAATGAAAAAAGAGAATGTAAAAGCTTTAAAGCTGTCACTGTCAACATCCATGTGGATGTTAAAGTCACCACTATGATGACTTTGTCTGAGCTGAGCACTAAACCAGCTAAAAAAAAAAATCTGAAACTCGGACAGAAACTTCCAGATAAGCACCAGAGGTGGCCAGTACACCACTACCAACAAGACTGGATGTTTGATTTCCAGCTCGGGATGGTTAAATAAGATTGAGGCTTTCGAATGTATTATAATTACATTGGGTTGGTTTTTACTTGCAGGCTGGAGTGTAGACAGCTGCTACTCTCCACGCGACCCGTACTCCGGGGAAATGACAATTAATATAACTGGTGGTGTAACCTCATTTAAGCTTACATACTCTCCCTCTTGTAGCCATGTTTCTGATAAGCAGAAGACATCGCAACGAGTCTCAGTAACAAGATCATGATTAACAGAGACGAGCCGAGAGACCTCACATTAGTAGTCCAATCTAATTACAAATTATCTTGGCTCCACTGTGACATTTTATTTTTATCAAAATTTGGTTAACGGCACTATCACAACGCTAAGTAGACTTTTGGTGGATGGGGAATTGGACATCAAATCTAGTTTTTGATCGGCACCATGTTAACATAGCAGCTACATGGTTGATTCTCTATTTTTAGTGGTCGGGGACGGTCCTCAGAAGAGCAGAGAAGCGTTGTCAGACTGCAGCTTGCATCCTGGCCCCACCCTGGATTGTCAGGGGGAGCGTCTAAGAGAATCGGCCAGATTATAGAATAAGAGCTGCACATCCCCGGTGGGATGAATGCCGTCTCTTCTAATCAGACATGCTCTACCCAAAAAACTGACCAATTGTCAGTGTTGTCATGGTCATTGTCAAATGTGTAGGAAAAAAAATATAATGTTTAAAATTTATATAAATTCCGTGGTCTGTAGTTTATTATGGTATTTCAATGGCGGGTCGGCCATTTGGTATCTGGGCCAGGTGGGTTTAACTACTTAATCCATCATGACGTTATAATCATACAAGCACAATCAAAAAACGCAATTATAACAAGAAGAGGGCGCTGTGTAATTTAGAGATACCCCAATGTACACTTGCATACGTTTTTTATTCTCTGAGGGCAGAGGATGTTGGTCAGCAGTGTGGTGGATCTGGGAAAGTACGGCCAGGTTGGAGGGAGAATTTATTTGATATGTCTGAAACTGCTGATCAAGGAGGGACAGGAACATAAATTTTCGATCTATAATCGGTTCTGTATCTGGCAGATAAGGTTGTCCAGAACACTGTGTGGAGTCTCTTGAATTGTGCTCGTATCCCGGCCCTCTCCTTGCGCCGGAGCACCAGAGATGCGCTCAGTGAAAGGTAGGTGTCCCATGTCCCTTCGACGCAATAGTGTCAAAAAATATTTCACAATGAAAGGCAAAATTGCTCATCAATGGATTCTCTGCAGTATTTAAAAAATCAGGTGCGCCGCGGTACTGAACATCTGTCATCTCATCCCACGACAAAGGGTTATATACACAAAAAAAGTGTCCTCCAAAGCAACAAACCCCCATTCACCACAAATATAACACAACTCCCTCATTTCTGTCTCTTTCATATATAAAATTATAAAATACTTGAATTAACTAAATAAATAAAAACATCTACAATCTGGTTGGCACTCTATGTTGTTAGTTGATCTCTGAGCAACTACTATGAAGATCTTCCTCACATTCAGCAGAGAACTCATCTGAACTGGCTCAGGTCTGAAAACTCCTTCTAGTTTCCAAACTATTCTTAGCTGCCTCATAAAATCTAAGAATCTCAGGAGCACTTTTATAAACCAGGAGGGACTCCATTGGTCCTGGAGCTGAAGAATCCTTCACCCCTGACTACTCTTCAACCTTCCCTTGGGGGTCTAACGTCCATCTCATGAGCTACTTCTCCTAATGGTGACACATCTGGTGGAAGACCGAGGTTTCCTTCTTCTCTAAATCTTAAAGGTCTTTCTTCAGTAATGTCCAACCTCTAGCTTTGTTAATTGAACCTGTCCTCCTTTTTCGTGACTAAACAATCCTTGAACAAACTTGAAAGGGTCCCTGTAAATGTAAATATTATCTGTCATGTCCTTGCTACGTCCAGCTAAGTTAAAGTTGAGGTTATGCGTACGTGTCTTACACATTTGCAAAATGTTTCTCCAGTCGCCTCATATATTTAGTTGAGTATTCTGTCAAAACATCTGTGCACTAATTGCTCGTGGTCATTCTTCATGTCTGCTGAGATGTAAGGTAATGATCCCTTTAATGCAAATGGATATAAAATTAACAAAACTCCAGTCATTCCAAGTCTTGTTATTTAAGCTTTCCTTCAGTCTCACTCAATATTTCAGTCACCGAACTGGTGAATGAGCTCAGATGCTGCTGTTTGTAGACTCAGCCCCTCTGGTCGTGGGTTTTCTCGGTATGTGGAAGTCAACTGTTTCTCAACAACTGGCATCAACCACACCTGCTGTCATTATTCGTTCAGTGAACTTGTCTCCATTGACCGAAACTTGATGTTCCTCCAGAAAAACTGAAGTAAAACAACTGTTCTGCTCTGTCTTCAACCTGGAGTGAGGGTGTGGCTGACTTCCACAGAATCAATTCATCACAAAGACAGAGTTCTGGCTCCAGTCCAGGGATCTTCTGGGCTCAGATTATGAACATCGGTATTCACCTGTCTGCAGGAACGTCTGCTGCTGCCTCTACAGAAAAACTCCACACCACAAACATGAGTGGAGGTGCAGTGAAGGTTCAGCGGCCAGGACTCCAACCTGGACCTGCTGGACCTGTTACTGTGACCTGGACCGTTGACCTGGACCTGGACTGTGACCTGGACTTGCTGACCTGTACTGTGACCTGGAACTGTTACTGTTACTGTGACTGGACCTGACCTGTTACTGTGACCTGGACTGCTGACTGTTACTGTGACCTGGACCTCCTGTTACTGGACCTGGACCTGTTATGT
Organism: Hirundichthys speculiger; assembly: GCA_018398805.1. Taxonomy (NCBI): domain Eukaryota; kingdom Metazoa; phylum Chordata; class Actinopteri; order Beloniformes; family Exocoetidae; genus Hirundichthys; species Hirundichthys speculiger. The sequence continues at coordinate 22,402 of JAGFBZ010002997.1, forward strand.
GGACCTGGAACACTGCTGACCTGTTGTGACCTGGACCTGTACACCTCTTACTGTGACCTGGCCTTCAAACCCCCCCCATGAGCCAGGTCCTGCTCAAGGTTTCTTCCTCTTAAAGTGGAGTTTTTCCTTGCCACTGTTGGTATAAAGGTTTTTTTCTCACTACGTGGGAGTTTTTTCCTCCATTATCATTGATTGGATTTAATTATATAATCTTAGTGATGTATTTGCTCGGGGGGTCATGCTCTGGGTCTCTGTAAAGCGCTAGAGACAATGTCATTGTAACAGACGCTATATAAATAAAATTGAATTGAATTGACCTGTTGACTGACCTGTGTTACTGTGACCTGGACCTGGACCTGTTACTGTGACCTGGACCTGCTACCTGTTACTGTGACCTGGACCTGTTGTGACCTGGACCTGTTACCTGTTACTGTGACCTGGACCTGTTACCTGTTACTGTGCTGACTGTTACTGACCTGGACCTGTTACCTGTTACGTGACCGGACCTGCTGACCTGTTACTGTGACCTGGACCTGGACTGTTGCCTGACCTGTTTACCTGATTTATGATTATAATCTGCAGTCCACGTCATCTGACAGTGGACATGTAACCATAGCAACATTTGTCAGCCACTTCATGCCAGTGAGTCCAGTTTCCTGCAGAGAACATGTATCTGAGCTTTCACTGTTTCTGAACTGACATGATTGACAGGATGTTACCTGGAGGCATCAGGAGCCTCTCCATCAGCCTGGCCCTCACATGACCTGATGTGGGAGGAGCTCCAGTTTCAGCTGGTGATCAACTGACTGTGGATTCTGTGGAAGAGCTGAGTAACAGCTCTGCAGGTGGGAGGAGGAGGAGGATGCTGAGAAGTAACCAGGTTACTGTTTCCTGCTGTTTTTCCAGAGAAGTGGTAGGTGGAGATTTCTCACACACCTGGACACATCAGTTGTGGATATAAGGGCAGGTGAGAGCGAGCAGCAGCAACAGCAGCATTCAGCCATCCAGGTGACTTCATCCAGCCAAGCAGCGTCTGGAGACACGTAAGTGTTGGACTGATCATCTTCTGTTCGATCTGATGTTGGTTAGACTGTCGATCCACAGATTCACATGAGCCTGACAGAATTATTTCAAAGCATCTAGACTGCAGCTTCACACCTGTCCTAGAAGTTTCCTTTATCAGCTCAGAGCAGGTGGCTTTAAATGGAGAGCAGGTGGAGGACGTCTGCTACCTTCATTTGACTCCACACTAACTTTGATTTTACTGCAGTGAAGCCATTCTTGGTGGAATTAGATGAATTTGAAGTGAATTCATGTAGAGATGAATTATAAATGGATTAAAGGGAAATTGATTTAAATAGAAAGTCACGGGTAATAACCAAACTGAACTGGACCGTTGACTTTAATGTCGTTCAACTGTTGGCAACAAAAACACGAATACAATAAAATGTACTACTTCCACGATGACTGTAATAGATGATTGTTGTTCTGTCTGAAACCTGGAAAGAGCTGTCATTTCCTCCAAGTTTCAGTCATGATTTCACAGAGAAAAGCAGTTTCCATCCCTGTGTTTTTACTCATGAATGCTTGAATTGTTTTGATGCAGGAACCAACATGAGCCAGTACATCACTGAGATCGCTGTGTCTCTGAATAAGAGAGGAGAAACAGCTGCTTGAACAGGGCTTACAACAAAATCCTGTCAAACAAAACAAGGGAAACATAGGAACTAAAGTCTTTATCTGGTACAAAACAGGCAGCAGTTACTGTAACCAGAATTCAGTTTCATTCAGTGATGACATGGATAAATCCCTCTTACATGCAGGGTACCAGAAGATCAATAAAGATCTGAATTTTAAATCAGGTGGAGACCCCTCTACCTGTGGTTCTACAAGGGTTCCACAGAATACGACTTCCCATCGTCGACTTTTCATTGATACAGAAGCAAGAGATGAGTCCCAGCTGTTTGGACTTGGTTGGGAGAGGTTGTCCTGTAACCTGAACAGGAGGGCTGGAGGAAAACAGGCTCTTCCTTTGGGTGAAGAGAGACAAGCCAACCTACATCTGTGACATCACAGTCACTGAGGGCTTTGATAGGCACCTCTCATTATACCAAGACGGCTACACACGAATGGATGAAACCACCAACAGAGTTCCAGGAGAGACTCCTGTCTTCATCTGGTACCGTTACTCCACCAAAACGGAGGGGGCCATCACTGATCTGGACGTCTCCACAACGAGAAGGAGGAAGAATCACTAATAGAGAAAAAATATCTAAAGGTGGATCAGGATCTCAACCAGGGGCCTGATGGGAGGAAGGTGAGCCTGTGGTACAAGACAGACCGGTCCAAGAGCCCTGTCACGGTCTTCACTCTGACCGTCAAGTTATTTAGTGGAAAAGAATACAAGAAGGTGGGAGTCCACGTCATCGAAAAAAACATCAACCCGGGGTATGACAGGGTCGACGAGTTCCTGTGTTATATCCATGAGTCGTCATGGCAACAGAGCTGAGAGTGCTCACTGAGGAGGATCAAAAAAGAAATAAGTTAGGGTCTGTCTAATCAGTCTGGTGGTGGCTTTTATCACACTCTGTAATGTCAGAGGTTTGTTCTATTAAACTGTTGTCAATTATTATCCAACAATCAATCAAAAAGTGTTCTCAAATGAGTCTCAGTAAATCAGTTGATTGTAGTCACTTTCTTTCTCTAAATAAAGTTTTGTTTGCATCTAATCATATGGCCTCATCATTATCTTTTCTATTATAACTATCAAAACTTATATCATACCTTAAAGAAACATGTGCACACATCCTTCTGGATCCGACTGAAATAAGTTCATTTATATCCAGATTTTGTGCAAAAAACAACAAAAGTCAGCTACGTGTTTGTTGACACTAATGACATGGAGAGAAGAAAAAACAGATATTAGTGACTTGTGGGATTAACCCTTCTCTACCAAAGCCTGCTTTTGAGATTCCTGCTCTAAAATGATGCAGTTTATTTCAAATGAGCCTAAATCAGCAACCACAGAGTGAAAATGACATCATTTATTGCTCCAGGATGGTTTTCCTCTGCTGTCACAGAAGGTTAGAATGAACCATGTAGTCATATATAGAGGGCCGCTCCCTGCAAGTCTGACATATTTCCCCGCTCCCCACCATGACTCAGCATTTCTAAAGAAAGACGCACAAAAACCCAGAAAACACATATCCAGTTTTCTTGTTAGTAGTTTCTGCTTCCTACATATCATCATCTGAGTTTGTTCGCTGTCACAAACACAATCCACTACACAACAGCCCTCACACTTCACAACCCAGCACACACCACACCCTCACTGTCCTGTCTCTTTAAATGTCTGCTTTAAATGTTTCACTGCTGGTGTTTTTCTAGTCCTCTGACGAAATCAGGATTTGGATGCAGCAGCGAGGGTGCTGACAGGAATCCGTTAGCGAGATCAATCTCTCCGTGTTAGCCTCTCCATTGACCTCTCCGTGAAATTTCTAATTGAGTTTAAAATTCTGCTTCTCACATATAAGGCCCTAATGGCTAGCTCCTCGTTATCTACAGACCTGATAGCTGTTATGCTCTAATAGAGCTCTCCGCTCTAGGGCTGATTTACTAGATCCTGAAATAAAGGTACTAAATTGCATGTGCACTGAAAAAGTTTGCGCGTGCTGTTGTTCTGTGTTTTGCGGGTGATCAACTAAGAAATGCTCGCGCAATGATAACGGGTGCAAACCGCAGTATTTAAATGAGGGTGTTGCGTGTCTTACGGTTTGCGCCATGGAGAGTCTGGATGGAAAGCAGGATAGACGCAAGCGCAAAATGAAATTTGACGAGTGGAGTTAGAGATATAGTGGAAGAGGCAAAATAAAACACATTCATGAACTACAGCAAAGAAATTTAAACATTACCAAAAAGAAACGCAATATGGGAGAAAATCTGCGATAGAATAAATGCAGTTGGTAAGACAAAAAGAACGGCAGATGAGGTTAAAAGAAGGTGGCAAGATATAAGGCGAAGAGAACTAAAGAAGAAGTGGCCTTTTTAATAAAACTTCGGCAACAAGACGGGTGGTTAAGTGGCCGTTAGAAGTTTGCCTCCATAAACCGCGGAGCGCTGTCAATACGGAGATGCGTCTCTGCGCGCACTGTGGCATCAATGAGTGGAGCTGTGGCTGGAGCCGACTCGTCCTCACACACTTACTCATTCGTAAAAAAAAGTTATGTTTTTCATAAAATCCATCCCATCATCCATCCATCCATCCATAGCTTCGATCCGAATCGGGTCGCGGCTTCAGA
>JAGFBZ010002999.1:0-30460 GCA_018398805.1 Hirundichthys speculiger
TTTTCTCAGCCGGGGAGGAGAAAGACTGCATCGCACGAAGCCACTGCAGAGACGAGAGAACAGTTAACAGGAGAACGAGCAGCCACCTTCGCAGCCGCATCTGCATGAGCGTTGCCTGCGGAAATACGATCAGGCCCCGTTAACATGAGCCGGACATTTACACACAGCTACGGAACTGGGCAGGAAGATGGCCCCCAAGAGAGCATCCACCTTCATGACAAACACCAAACCCATACCTGCTGTCCGTGTAAATCGTGACGCTCTACCCCTTCGCCAATCTGCATGCTTTAGTCAAAGCCACTAGTTCAGCTGCCTGGGCCGAACAATGATGTGGAAGTGAGCCAGAATCTCATTAATCACAGCCACACAATCGTGAGGTACGCTGTCCTCTGGACCTGGCATGAAAGTTGCTGGATTTAATACAGTCAAAATAAAAAAGAACTGTTTCAGATGGAATTGAACAGTTAAAGGCAACTGTTTAGTACCAAACCCACCTAGCAGCAGACAAATGTGACGTTTTCTGATCCAACAGTGTCATAGACACGGCATGTGGTACCCAAAGAGTCAAAACAGCATAACTTACCAGACCACGTGAGCATAGACAGCTTTCTCAGCAGCAGCCACAGCTCACAAACAACGTGGAGATCCACGTTGGATCTGGATCCAGCTTACCAGAAAATAAGCCACAGGCTTCATGTTCCTGTAACAGAACAGATGTCATTCCTGCCAGTGGCCATCACACTATACAACCAATCACTTTAAATCTGTAAAATCTATAGTATCTCTATATGTCCGTTTAACCTAGGTTACTTTCTCTTTTTTTCTTTTACTATTAGACAGGGTAGTTTTGATAATCTCTTATTTGTAATTTTTGTACATTGGATTTGCACACGTGGGCCAGAGTTATTTAGTCTATTTTGTTTATTCTTATATATTTAATTCTTGGAAAGGTGTAGTATTTAAAGTGTTAATTTACTTATTTTATATGTAGAGACTAATGTTTTTTATATCCCTTTAACCGATGCAACGGTCTTTTATAGGATGAACAATGGCGGCAGCAAAACATTTTCATTGCAGTTGCTTAGTTGTTGCTAAACAGTTGTATGGAGTTGCTGGACAATTTAATTGCAATACCAATTAAATAGCATAAATATGGATATGTATGTCATTACCGGCCTCCTCATTCTAATCAGCGCTATCTGAAACTAGCGCGCATGCCATGAAACAGATAAAAAAATCAATTTGAAGTTCGTTATTATAATTTTACCATTTAGTCATGCCGCTTTTCACAGCAGTGAGAAATGTACATTAACAGCCTAGACTACAAATCATTTAACAATAACCTGTTCATCACATTTTAACCAGTTAATATTCACATAAGTTCACATCAGTAGGATCTGGCAGACTTACGCTTCAACAGATAGCCTCCATTTTGATGTCACTTTCCTAACGGCCCGGTTTTTTATTTCCCAAGCTGACTTCGCGTGACCCCTGCAGGCCAGCTCTCATCGTTTTTAATTGTCTTCCTTCTATTTTAATTTAAAGCAAAAACACATGAAATTAATTTTAAATTAAATTGTCACCATTTTTACTTTATTTAACACAATTAAGATTTTCATTTTTAATAGTCTCCATTCTTGGGGTTGCTTTGAGGTTGCCAAGCCATATTTTGAGGTTGCTAGAGCAACTGCAAGCTACCCCCCTGCGCCGCCCCTGAGGATGAAGCACTGCAACAAAAGAATTTCCCGCAAGGGAAATTCTTTAAGGGAATTAAAGCATTTAATTTGCATTAAATTAAATTTATTAATCCGCAAGGGATCAATAAAGTATTTTCAATTCAATTCAATTCAAACACCTGACAATAAGAACCCATCCCTACAAAAGACATCACCTGTTTCTGTTCACAGCAACCTTGACACAGACGGGTGAATGTCCAAGGTTCACCCTGTAGGTCGAACACCGGAAAAACATTAGCCAAATCGACAACAGAAAACCATTTAGCTGAACTAGGAAGCCTGTCCGAAATGCCACTCTGTTGGCTGGACATTTTCACAATTCTTTTTTGATAGGAAAAAAGTTTGGATAGGAGAATCAGGGCATGGACAATCACACCTGCAGCGCGCAAAGATCTAAAAACAGGTGTAACTCCCATCACTGCCTCCTCTGTCAATATTGTTGAAATACTGTTGGATATTATTGCTGACACAGCCTAATATCAGATTTTTTGAGTGATCACAACCGGTTCGACATTCTTGATCAAACCTACATCGCATGGACCTTTTGCTCATAACGTCGTCGTTGTAACGTTCTGGAATGTTGGTAATTGGCCCAATTCACGATCAGAAGGCAGAAACCCACATCGCCCTCCAGGTGAACACAGCGCGACACGTGATCACCTAGAATGAAACAACACACGATATACATTTCTGTCTGCATGGTAAAAAAAAAAAACAGTAGGGTCTCCTGCTCTCACACAGTCAGTCAAAAGGAGCCCACGTTGTTGTCAAAGCACTTCGAGAGTCGGAGTCGTCTGAAACATTCACACTCCTGCAGACAACACATAATACAACAATCACAAGCAGTTACCAATTTCCCTGACTCAAAGTCAGTGCCACTGGCACGCACTACAATGCGTAGACCAGTATAATATTGTGATTTCAGTTTTTATTTTACCATGTTCCTTCTTATAAACATAAAATAGACAAAAACGCACACAAAAAAAAAATGGTTATTGTTGTTGGCAGAGGAATGGACAAACCAAGTGATCTTCATCTTCATCTTAATTACCTTGAGGCAGAATTTACAAATTAATTAACTTCGGTATGGATGCAGTCCATTAGCAAGGTGACTGAGGAATCAGAGACAGGCAAAATTATTTGAGGCAAATATTATGACTGAAATGACTAATTCTTGGATCATAAATTGAATTGGTGAAAAGGTGTAGTACCTTTTTCCAGACACGCAGTGTCGACAGAAAACTCTAGCAAGCAGTTCTTCATTGCAAAAGAGCCAAGGACAGAGGGAAAAAATGTGTTGCGATGTCTTATCAGTTTTTGCATTCTTGTGTATCAGTACGTGTGGTAATGACGTGTCACCTGGCCCCACCCCCTCGTCCACGGCAGAGTCCAGATGGCGTCACTCTGTCAATCCGCTGCCGGCGCCACCCACTTTTCCAGCCCACTGGCGAACTGGTGCACAATGTCCCACCACATTGAAGACGGACGTCAGAGCCCTCATCTCTGACCAGATCCACACGGCTGTGTCGGCTGTCCGCTGTGGGGCTGAGAGACATTTGTTATTCACAGCAAATCAGTTCAGTTCCTCCAAACGTGAGCGCGCACAGGCTCCAGCAGCAGTCTGCCTGCCTGCAGCAGTCTCTGGAGCGCGCAGCAGGCGAGTCTCCCCCGCACGTCTCAGCGCAGCGTTTTTGGGGAAACAGTTAACTGCCAGAACTTCTCGGGGTGAAGCAGATGTGCAGTTGTCATGTTGTATCTGCTATGTACACGCGAGTGAAGGGTTAAGCCAGATTAGGGTAAGAAAGGGAGAAGAAATGAAAAAAGAAGGCCAGTCAAATTCCGCACGCGGATCTTACTGCGCCAGACAGTTTTCCCAATCAGTCTGATAACACTGTTACATAGAAACTCCTAAAATGTCTAAATTTCTGAACGAACAGACTTGCCTCTTTCCAAAAAAAACTACAGTGCCTCTGGTTCCCCAGTGCTTGCTCAGACCGCGGCGCTAATCTGTCCCTTTACCCGCCGCTTCTTCGCGTCGCGCACGCGCAAGGTCTCCCCAGATCATTGAGAACGCGCATCGTCAATAATCTTTAATTCATGTTTGTACACTCAACTGCCAAACTTCATAACATCAAACAGGTAATCATCTAAAGCCATAGCCTATTTCTTTAACCAGCATCATACTTTAAATCAGGAATTATTCCACAAACAGCCCGCCCTCATGAGCCCAGCGCCTCCGTCCGGTCCAAACACAACTAAAACTTTTCTTTTTTTTTTTTTTTTTTTTTTTTTTCAAGACTTAAGTCCGCAACTGCCTCATTACTACTTCTCAAATCACTTCTGGTTCCGAGATCTCGTACTCTTGCCTTAGATCCAATCGTCATCGGATCGCAACTGCTTACGTTCCATCACTATGTCCAGCCAGTACAAAGCGATGGAATCAATATTTCCCACTTCTGTCGCGAGGCACTCACAGCGCACCTCGAGCAGCCTAGCTCACCGGCTAGTAACACCAGAAGATGGCAGTTTTGACAGGCTGTCCAATGACACCTGTACGAGGGGTTGGCACTCAATCAGCGACAGAAAACTCCGGTGCACAGTCTCCCCACGGACTAAAGACCCACAGACGAGGCAGTGTGGCTCACAGGGCACAGAACAGCTCAGAAAACACCATGCAGCCGAAAACAACACAAAACAAACACCCGGGGTACCCCAAACAGACAAAACTCCTCACCGCTCCGTCGCAGCTCAGTGATCAGACAGACAAAATAATTTCCACTCACCAGAACAGTGGTCCGTTCGTTCGTCCGACTTTGTCCCCGTCCAGTCGCTGCGGTTGTCCATCACGAGACCGGATTCCTCAAAACCTACGGAATATTTCGGCCGAAAAGAGCTTTCTCTCACCAATCAGGACCGCAGCGAGTGGAACCAGCAGACAAAGCACAGAAAAACAAGTAAAAAAATCCAGGGACGCCAACTGTTATGTTGAAATTTGGGCATATCTCACTCAAAAGCATACACTCAAATTCAACCATAATTGTGTTCCGGTGATGCAGCCAATTCGGTTATTAAACAAAGCACTGACAACCTGACGGAGGTGCAAAACGGAGTTTTATTCTCCAAGTCTGCATGCAAAATTCAGAGAGGTCATTACAGAATGCTGGATGGTTCAGAATGACAAAGTATCAGTAGGGAACAGTTGTCTTTAAAGATCACAGGAAAAACATCAGGACCTTGGATAATTCTCTAGACGTCAAACTCGGCAGACTCGTTGGAGCCTGAACGATAACAAAACTGTGGCCTTCGAACACGCAGGAATCGAGACCAGAGGTCATGGACTCATGACACAGCACTTTAGCTCAAAATGCAATCTTTAACATAACACTCTGACACACACAAGTGTTATATGGACTGTGAAAATGCCAGTCATACCAACATGCCATCACACACGACGGAGACGTGCATGGTATGACACCCTCCTTGGAGGAACCGGTACTGTTTTAGGTGTGTCCAACACTATTGATGGAGAAGTGACCAAAACCATGTTATCGAATACTGGGAAATCAACCTCAAATGCCATCCATTCCCTCGGACAGTGGATGCCATCTTCTGTAATAACACAAAAAGAGACTGCCAGTATAATCTGGGACATGCTGAAATGGAATGTTAAATTGTCTGATATGTCTAGTGAAGTGTTTGTTAACATTTCTCATGCTATCAGTACTACTGAATGTGGTTTGCAAACTGTATACGCTAGACTGCAGCAGGAACAGTTCATCAGGGTAATTACATCACCCAATGCTAATGAATGGAAGAGACTGTTTAACATTAGTGATGCTCTCTGGATCCGCATATATCCTGAAAAAACTGTCTGTAATCACACTACCTGTACAGTTAAATGGGTCCAGATGGATGTGACTGATGTTGTGCCAATCTGTAAGTTTTATGTTTTGCCAATAATAGCCAATAATGGGTACTGGTTTTGAAAACTCAAGGCGATTGGTATAGTCCAGTAACTAATGACACTTATGATTTGAAAGCTTGTGATATAACAGATAAGGGGGTTGCCTGTATGACTAAGAATAGATATCATGACCCATGTTTTACTGGAGACACGGCACTATGTGAATGGTATGTTGAAGAACCTCAAGATCTTTTGTGGCAGACTGGACCCCATACTCTATGTCTAGCTACTATGCATGCTCACCCAAGGTTGCCGCAGACACCGTTCTCTGGATGTTTGAAGGAGGTGTACACTTGGGACTGGAACAATCAGACCTTTAGACTTACAAATTTCACGTCAGTACACCATCTGACGGAGGTCCAATGGAGGGTACTGAGTTTACCCTGGACTATCTCCCTGGACAGGTTCAGGTGCGCACTGAATCAGTCTACGGAACTATAACAAATTTTTAAATGCCATGGGTCTAACGTGTCCAGACTCCTCGTGTCGACCTTCATCACCGGTGGAAAGGTGGTACATGCCGCTAAGATGATAGCACATCATTGGTGGGATATCTTTTCAGGTATGTCTGTAACAGCTAAGACACGTGTGGCGCCTCCACTGTTAATATTGGTTATTGTATTGTGTGTGCTTACCATGTGTAATATATTTACTTGTGTCTATATCAGAAGGGTAAAACGTTCCTTCCAAAGGATTTTATATAATACGGTCCTAAGATGAAAATCTCTCTAAGAACAACTGAAGATTGGTTTGGAACGGAGAAGTACACTGTCATAGTTGACCCAGACGTTCCTGGGAATCTTTGGTCGTGTACTTACTGGGTAAATCAAAGTTACTACCACAATGGGAGACAATTTGACAATAGACCAGATTTATTAAATTTTGCATGCCACTATATTCAAAATGCGTGTAGATGGTACGAGGGAAGTACAGGGTTTGAGGAAGTGGATATCACGTTTGATAATCACCATGGTAATGGATGTTTGTTTTTGAATTAGGACATTTCAGGCCAAGAGGTGGAATGAAAGGAAAAATGTATTTTTGTGTCCTGAAATGCCCTGAATTCAACTCTTTATATATCAATCATGCTATTATCAATTATCAATTATATACTGCTGATCATGCACCTTTTTGAATCAGGAGGTTCTCGGGCCAGAGGTGGAAACTCTGTGTACTGAGAATGTCCTGATTCAACTCTTTCGTATCAATTCTGCACCTGCTTGTTTATCAACAAATGTAACTAGAGAGAGAGATGCGCCCCCTATCTGGTCTGTTCACACGGGACTGAGCTCCCGTGTGAACGGGCTCCATGGCGAGAGGCCAAGACAAAGTGTGTGAGCTCGTGGGGAGTAGATGGGCCCGTCCCTCCTTCCGAGCTCGGATGTTGTTAAAAGACTATAAAGACGGTGAGCCCGGAAGTTGGGATGGAGTCAGCTGCGGGTTTGTGCACGACGCCCAGCCGGGTTTTTTGGCCACTCTACCGGACTGTCCGGCTCTCCAGTACTTTGTGTCAAGGTAAGAGATTATAAGGCCTAGCCCTGATGAACTGTCAGTGATCTGTTTTGCTCTATATTTTGTGGGGAATAAACTTGACACATATTATTCTAGCAAAAGAGCAATTGTGTGTTTTCTATTTGCAATGCTTGCTATCTGTGGGGAATATATATAAACATATATCATTCTAGCAAAAAGCGAGTGTCTGTGTGTTTCATTTTGTACAGCCGACCACTCCGAACCTGATACATTTTCTCACAAAACACAGTGGAATAACTCAATTGGTTTGTTTTATTACTTCTAAATTATATTCAAATTATGTAATAAATATTTTACAGTAATTAAAAACATTAAAAACAAAATGGAGGTTTTCCAACATATTTGATTATTTTAATGACCTCTCATGGCCCACCTGCAGTACCATGAAGGCCCACATTTTGGGAATCGCTGCTTTTATCTATTACGGTGAATAAAATTGTGAATTTGATTTATTAAATTGATTTGATTTATAACTCTTAGGTAACATGACAAGGGATGTTATAGTTGGTTTATAAACTACTGGCAGTGATTTCTTTTGTAATTTATTAAAATTATGGCATTTGAATTTTTGCTTGTGGAGATAAATAAAGCAAATGATCCTCTGTTCTTTAAGTCACTTCATGTGCAGGATGGAGTTTTATATTTGAAACTTTAGGAAATGAGGCTTTTAGTGTTTCTGCGTAGTAAGGTATAGGTCAGTAGGAGTATTTAGTTTTGAGTATTGGTATTTAGTATAGTGGTAGTGCAGTAGAGTGGTGAGGGACTTGGTGACCCAGAGAGACCGCCCACATCAGAGAATGCGGATGTGGGCGGAGCCTTGTGCTGTCATTTCCCTTTTTGATAGCTGCATTGGCTTCCATGAGGCCTGGACTTAGCGGTAACCCCTGGCTCACATGACCTCCTCCAGAGAAAACATCATTGAAACCAAGATGCAGCTCAGTTCCCCAACATTGTCTGGCTTTAGTCCAGAGATGACAGGTTTCCACAAGACTGACTCTGGTGCTGGTGATGATGTGGGCAACGTCTGCAAAGCGAGGTGGGCTCTCGTGTATGGACATATAAATAAAGAAAAGACTGCTGGAGGATCTTTTATGGCTGATACAACACTAGTATCTGCCACGATTATGGCATGGACATATGAACTGTTTGTTTCTCATGCTGAAGATGATGGAGGAGACAAAAATGGGGGAGCCATGGAATCTGGGTTCTCCGTGGCTGTCTGGTGTTGCTGGGGGAAGGGGGCGGAGCCATGGGATCTGGGTTCTCCGTGGCTGTCTGGTGTTGCTGGGGGAAGGGGGCGGAGCCGAGCTCCGTGCATTTGCATGTTCACTGGTATGTGGTTCTGATGGGTCACTGTCTGTCTCATCCTTAGTTATATGAATAGATTGATTTTTACTGATTAGGACAAACCATAGTTAGGTGTTTTTGACATTTTTTTCCTTTAAAAAGAGAGGACATAGGGAAACAAGGAAGAGAAGAATGCATCAAAAGAAGGAAAGGAAGGAAGTGAAGAAATGATATAACAGAAGGACATGTAGTGCTGTGACTGGTTGTGAGATGGAGCCGAATAGAAGTGATAGAAGGGTTTTAGAGGAAGGATGCTTGTAAGTGCATGATAAGGATTTGTTAAGTGATACAGAGGGAAGACGTGAATTACTACCCAGTTCTATTCACCGTAATGGTATAATAACACAGTTGGGTCCCACTCCAGGTTTCCCTGTACCAGGATGCGGGGCTTAGAGACTTTTTGCTTTTTGCTTACGATCCTAATCTCGGAAGTGCACAGTTTGGACCACTGTGGGGGGAAGTAGTGAGGAAAATAAAGCAACAGGAGTATTGATCACCGTATCTATACCCAATGGTAGATGAGATTTTGAAACAGTGTGAAATTTGTGCACAAAATAATGTGAGGAAAGGTGAGACAACACCAGTTGGTCACATTCCAGTACCTGAGGGACCGTTTAAACATCTTGTATTGGACTATGTTAATATGATCAAGTGGGTCCAAGGCAAAAGGTACATGCTTGTGGTGATTGACCGGTTCAGTTGATGGGTGGAAGCGATACCATCAAAAGATCAAAGTGCAGAAACAGTTGTGAAGTTTTTACTAAGAGAAGTGATTCCACGGTTTCACAAAGGCTAACACATTCACTACTATGGGCAATTTAGAACCTGACATGCAGGTCTTTAGACTGATGGAGGAAGCTGGAGAACCTGGAGGAAACCCAGACCAGCACCAGGAGAACCTGGAAACTCCACACTGAAATACCTGCTGAGGTTTGAACCAAGAACCTTCTAGAACCTGGAGGAAACCCAGACCAGCACCAGGAGAACCTGGAAACTCCACACAAAAAGGCCTGCTGAGGTTTGAACCAGGAACCTTCTAGAACCTGGAGGAAACCTAGACTAGAACCAGGAGAACCTGGAAACTCCACACAGAAAGGCCAGCTGAGGTTTGAACCAGGAACCTTCTAGAACCTGGAGGAAACCCAGACTAGAACCAGGAGAACCTGGAAACTCCACACAGAAAGGCCAGCTGAGGTTTGAACCAGGAACCTTCTAGCTGGGAGGCAACAGATTTTTTGACCTGCACCATTGTACTACATATGATCTGTTGGTGGTTGAGTTAATAGTGTGATGAATAAGTGTTTTTCAGTCATTATTCATTTACTTCTTTATTTCTGTTTCTCTAAAGTGATATCCTACATTTGGATGATAGGATTGTTATTATTTTATTTGGGGGTTTCCTACCTTGTGTTTTGTAATGGTTTTTTTTCCTGAGGTATGGACATTGAGGGTGATCATGTTTTACCCCCTCCCTGGCTTGCTGTTGGATGCAGTTCATCCAACAACATTCCAACGAGCTGCAGGTGTTCCACATTACCTGGCTGCCCCTTTAAAGAGTTCATGTGAACAACTTCCGGGAAGGTGTGGCAGTAGCAGACTCTGGAGTACGGTCGACAGCCAAACAATTCTTGTGATATTTTTTCGACACACCGACACTTGGGAGATGAATATATATTTTGTGGTCTTCCCCACACTGGATTATACCTTTTGAAGATTTGGATTTACTGACGCCTCTGGAGACACCACTTCGGGAGGGGGGAAAATTAAGGACTTCAAATCGTGAAAAGGTCTGAACAATTTAACCTATCTCCATGCGCCCTCCTCACATGAGGCACGAAAGAAACTGTGAGACCAGCTCATCTTTGTTCTTTATTATTTTGGCCATTTAGGATTTTGGTTTTATGGTTTTGAAAGGATTTTGTTTTATGATCTTGGCCTTAGTTTGAATTATGTAACGTGACGGGGGTTTGTTTTCGTATGAAAATGCTTAACGTTTGATAAAGGTTTAGATGTTTTTGTAACCTATAACCTGTTGGGCGTTTTTGATAATCTCTCACGTAACAATAGTAAAATATAAAAATAGTCTATTGGGATTGTTTAGTTTCTGACACTTTTAGATCATAAACATGCTCTGAGTCAAAGTGACCCGTTGAAATCATTTCTGCTCCTGAGAAATGAAGAAAACAAGATGGTTTCAGTGCAGATCACAAGTGTTTGTTTGTTTGTTTGTCTGCTGTCTGGACTCTCAGTACCAGCTGATGTCTGCTGGCCAAATAGACAGCGCCATCTGCTGGAGGCAGTCGGTAATGGGATTAGAAAATACGATCCAAGGAGTTGAACTTTGAGGAAAAAAAATGTTGCTCATTATTATGTAGAAGAATGATGGTAGAAAGGACGATCCACGACTAAATTTATTTATTTCTATTTGCTCGGGAGTCATGCTCTGGGTCTCTGTAAAGCGTCTAGAGACAATTGACATTTAACAGACGCTATACAAATAAAATTGAATTGAATTAAATTCAGTTTTCTCTCATTTCTCTTTTGTTTTGAATGTTTAAATGTGTAAGGGATTGTGAAAACACACTTGTGAGAGTGATTTATTGGAGTGAAACGCATCTGAAAAAAGTTTCAAATGATGTTGTTTGATGTGAAAGTTGATGCGATGGCCAGGAATCAAACCTGGGTCCACTGTTTGGAAGGCAGCTATGCTAACAACTATACCACCATCACTCAAAAACCTTCATCCAGCACGATCTTCCTCTCACAAATGCAGGGAGCCACCACTTTGGCAGCGGCTGAGATGGTCCAATGTCACTGCAAGTCTTTAACCGCGTGTTTTCTCCAAAAGCAAAGATGTTTTGGAAGGAACTGGACTGGACTGAAAGTACAACGCTGAGGCTGAGAAGGAACAGAGCAGACACTTCTAGAGGAAGCCCTTGCAGCAAGTAGCCCATATGATAGAGAGAGCACTTCCAACAACATCTCTACATCCAGATGGAGCAGCGACCTCCACCTGTCTGGACTCTGGAGCAGAGGTGGAGGACTGGGGGAGAGAGTCTTCTCACAGGAGGCTCCTCTGTAGCTCTGGAGCTGCTCTGCTGCTCCCTGAGCCTCTGGAACAGAGATGGACAAACATCTGCTTTAGCTGCTGCACTTCTTTCACACTGTTTCTGTGCTCTGGGTTTCTGATTTAACTCACTTTATCTTTACTTGTCCATCAACAGCTGATGTGCTCACATGAGCATTACAGCCAACTTCCTGTGATAGAAATAGTAGCAGGAAAAAGGTGAACGCTGCTCACTACAGTGGCTCAATGCTGACTGTGCAGCAGTTATATCACAGTTATTACTGTAACTGAACTATTACTATGAATTTACTGAGACGTTTTACTGGTAGATAGTGATGACTGCACTGACACTCCTATGGACAATTTAAAAGCAACCAGCTGAACATGTGTGTGTGAACTGTGAGAAGAAGCTGGAGAACATGGAGACCACACAAGCAGAGGAGAACGTCCAAACTCCACAAAGAAAGCTGGAAAACAAAAGTGTTTCCACCACACCACTGTTCTGTCTTCACTGGATATGAAGAAAAAATATAGAAATAAAGAAAGGCAGCATGTGTCTTTCTGGTATCATTCATATGAACATCATATCATCTCTCCAGTCTAACACAACTGGAACTAACTGACTATGGAAATCTAGTTAGATTATGCTTCAATAATATTAGAATATTTAAAGTAGGTCATTAGTGCCATCTAGTGGACAGTTTGAGAACAGGATTCCTTCAATGTTGGCAAACTGAGGTCACGAGTCACTTTATTTCAGTTGATTTTATTCAAAAATAAATAGATGAAACACAGTTAGACAGTAACACATGAAACAGAGATGCTTTGATACGCAGCAGATGTCATAGTGTTTCACATGTAAGACCATCACAAGATGAGATGTGTCAAGATCACAGTGGAACAGCCCACTCCACAAAGTTAACGCTCACAACAATCAAACTAAATCACACATCAACACACACTTCCACACTTCAGTCCGTGATGTCCATCACATGACCACTCCCACCAGTCTGACTAAAAACCCGTCAAACTGACTGATCAGTGAGAATAAAGCAGGACTGAAGCCTGATCAGATTGGTACATGGTCATTTCAGAGGAGCTTGAAGACCTGCAGGGAACAAACAAGTTACTGGTTCATTGTAGTGACTGCTGAACATGCAACCAGCTGGTACTGCTGCCCCCTGGAGGAGAACAGCAGGAATTACAGGACAGAATCACACATGACAGGATCCTGATGCAGTAAAAATACACACAAGTGCAGCCAAGCGTCTGAAATGTATTAGTATTTAGTCCAAGTATGTCATAGTCATTCATGAACTTATCACTAGTGATGGTGAGATAAAGCCTCACGAGGCATTAAACCAGTTGAGCCAATCTCTCTGGCCTTTAAAAACACCCTTTCACATGGAACAGAAGATGCTGCTGTGCACAAAAAGGCGAGAGCAAGATTATATAAATAGGGCTACAGTCATTTTTGCCTCTTCCAGTATTCCGGAGGTTTATTAGGAGTTATCAAATCAAAATGTTCAAACACAGGGGGCACCCTCCTCTTCCAAGCTGGCTCCACCTGAACCACCTCCCAAAGTAGTCACATGGTACAGCCGGGCAGCGAGGCTTTCATCATTTTTGGCTCCTCCCTTAAATGAAGCAAGATTCAATTCAGTTCAAAAATGGGAATTCTTTCAATTCAAAATCAGAGAATTGGCTATTAGACGCAGCAAAGAAATAAATAACTGAAAAAATGAATGGAGCATTAAAGCAGCTGCAGCTGCTAAGCTCCAAGCATGACTGATCTCAGGGTGAATTAGAAACACTAAAAAGTCTCAGCGAAGAGCTTGATAGAATATATGTGAATTTAGCTAAAGGTGCTTTCATCAGGTCTCGGGCCAAGTGGTTAGAAGAAGGAGAGAAGAACTCCAGTTACTTTTTTGCTCTAGAGGAAAGAAATAATGTTACATCCCTAAACATGAATGGTGTGATAAGTTCTGATCTCAATGACATTTCTGGTAACATAACTTTTTTTATTAAAAAAATTGTACACATCTGAATTTAGTCAATTGTGATAAATTTATGAAAGGCATCAAAGACTTTAGCGTCTTGGTTTCAGAACGGTTCAAAAAGGAATGTGATGGTAAACTTTTATGTTCAGAAATGACCACTGCTGTACACTCAATGAAACTTAGAAAGTTCCCTGGAAGCGACGGACTCACTGTTGAATTCTCTCTTTGTTTTGGGGACTTGATTAAAATCCTCTTTTATCCATGTATAGTGAATGCAGAGACAAACAAGAAATGACTACAACCATGAAACAAGGACTGATAGTCCTGATCCCTAACCCAGAAAAAGATCCTTTCGGATCCATCCTGTAGGTGGACATTTATGTATGTTCTTGTATTGACCAGACTTCCTGAAGTGGGCGGGGTCACACAGGTGTGTTGATGATGATCAATAAATGACTCCAGCTTGTTCCTGATTGATTGGCATTTGCCAGTCAAACTAAGTGGATGGTTGTGGCTGAGTTATTCCTCCATTATGTTTTCCTGTCCGTGTTCCAGCACTTAAATAACGGCAGCGTCAACATACAACTGTAGGTAGGATTGATCAGTGATCCCTCGCCAATTCGCACTTTAAGTTCACCGGTTTTAGTTATTTGCGGATTTTTAGAAATATATAATATAATAAAAAATCAAGAAAATAATCGTGGAAACATCACAGGATGTTGTGCGCGTTCTCTCACAGTGCAGAAATGCTGTGAGCCAGCCTGGCCCCTTTAAGAAGGTGGCCCTATGGGTAATGGTGTGTGTGTGTCGTGGGAAGGCAGAACAAAAACGAGGTTAGATGAAAAGTGGAGTGAGCATCAACAGCAGCCCAGCGTGTATAGATTTACATTCTCTGTTAACCGACAGGAGCCCAACAATACAACCTGTGTGATGTTACAAGTTCCTGCAGTGCCAGAATAAAGTTCCCGTTCCATGCAGAGAAAACTGGACTGTTTCTTTTGTTGTTGTTCGCATGTTAGCCGCTAATTACAAGCCAAAAATAGCACAAAAGCAGCGGTTTGTTTACTACGGTTCAGAGACCATAGGCTGTGAAGGTAACAGAAAGACCACAGTTGAGCCTTTGTCTTGTTTCGCTGCAGTGTCTCGCTACTTTTTTTGTGGTTTTTAAACATGTTTTAAAGAAATTATTTAGGCTGCCTTCCGTTCGCGGGTTTTAATTTTCGCGGAGGGGGTCCCTATTAACTGCGAAAAATAAGGGAACACTATATGCATGACTATGTATGACTGTAAGTACGGTACAACTATATGTATGACTGTAGGTACGACGTATGTATGACTGTAGGTACAAGCAGGGGTGCCGCTAGGGATTTTGGGCCCCATGAAAAGAATCTTTACCGGGCCCCCCAACACAGCGGCGAAATTTGTTGATGCTATTTTTGATCATCATTAGGGGCCTCTCTGGGCCCCCCTCAATCATGGGCCCCTATAATCCGTATCCTTTACCCCCCCTTTTCGGCGCCCCAGGGTACAAGCATAGGTACGACTGTAGGTACGACTATATGTACGACTGTAGGTACAACTATATCTATGACTATAGGTATGACTATGTACGACTGTAGCTACAAGTGTAGGTACGACTGTATAAATGACTAATCACGACTGTAGTTACGACTGTAGGTATGGCTCTCTGTTTTGGGACTTGATTAAAAATCCTCTTTTATCCATGTATAATAAATGCAGAGGCAAACAAGAAATGACTACAACCATGACACAATGACTGATAGCCCTGATCCCTAAACCAGAAAAAGATCCTTTAACAATAGAAAATGTGTCACTCTTAAATATAGAGTATAAAATTTTAGCTCAAATTTTTGCTAAACTACTAAAAAAATAACCTGGAGGAGATAATAAGTGAAAACCAAAATGGCTTTATGGAAAAACATCATATTAGTTCTAATATCAGGCTAATATTGGATCTAATTGATTATTCTGATTACGTAAACTCAAAAGCGAATGAATGAAACATCTTTGTAGTTGGAAATGGAGTCAGTCAGACTGCGACAGTTGTCATAGCACCAAGTAATTTAATATCTGTACAATTTCTTTGGACTTGAGAATATCAAGAAAGAACTGAATGCCAGTTAGCAGGTCAGTAGACAGAGGCTCATCCTCAGGACCAGGATTTGGTGGAGATTTTGGTTGAAGCATTTCTAAAAAAAGAGCACATGGTATTGTCAATAGTATATATGTTAGGACTCCACTCGCTGAGCAGCAGACCCAACCTCCTCAGGCGGACGCTCCCTGCACGTCCCAGCGCGCGGCCCGGGAGCTGCGCGCTCGACGACGCGAGCGGGCGCGGCGCGCTTCCCTCCACACCTGAGGCTCATCGCTCATCACGCACCTGGAGCTCGTCTACTCATCCAGGAGGACATATAGACTCGATCACTCCTGAGCTCAGGTGCGAGTTCTTGCCGTTCCTCTGGGTTTGTTTGGTCTCGATCATCGTGAGTACTCGCCCTCACTTCCCTGTGTCTGCATCCGTGGAGATTGTCCCTCCTTGTGATTCCGACGCACATAGTGGATTACTTTCCTGTGGAGTATTTCCTGTGGAATTATTTTCTGGTTGAATTTCCTCACTGAACTTGGTTGTGAGTTTTCTTCCAGCGACGTTCTCTGGGGCAGAAGACAGGACTTCTCATTCCACTCCACAGTTCTGGGCACCCTCGGTGCTTGATGCTTCTCCAAGCATCGGACTATTTGGTGTTGCTCAAATAAACTCGGCCTCATGCCTTGAACCTTCCTTCTGTGTCTGTCGTGCATTTGGGGTCGCATACAAACCGTAACAATATATTTGTTCAAATTATTATCATTTGTTAACATCCTATCCTATTAACTAAGCATGACACACTACAAATTATTTAAAAAAAGCTATATCAGATAAAGCTTACAAAACGTCATGTCAGTGTATATTGACATGAATGTTATTTAAGCTAGCATAGACCCGCGTATAGCATTAAAAATTCCACAGTCAGGGTATACTATTGTTTACCAAATTCCCAGACTAATAAGCCTGTGTGAACTTGCACTTGTGTTGTAAACACAAACTAGCCTACTGGTGAAATGCTAGCTGCTAGTTCAGCAAAGCTAAAAAACAAATACAGTTGTCTTCTGTGGCTAAGTAGCAACGTATTAGCAAGAGGATAATACAGAGCATATAGGCTACTGTTTCATTGCATGCAAAATTAACGTCACCCATAGAGACCTGCATACCTTTATCTTTTGAACATTTCTCCTCTTCTTCTTTCCTTCTCTTCCTGAACTGGACACCTGATGGTCTTTTTGGTCGTTTGTCCATGATGCAGCACCATTGACTCGACTCGACATCATCACCTTTCCGTCCGTAAATCACCCAGAGTCAAGATTGACTTGATGTAAACAAATACACTGATGCAGGCACACATTCCTGATTTTTTTTTTTTTTTTTTTTTTTTTTTTTTTGGGCGTTTTTTTTTTTTTTTTTTTTTTTTTACATTTTACATAGATATTTATTGGGTTATGTAATAACCCAATAAATTTAATAATATCTATGTTAATTTCATGAATAAAATACACTTTATTTGGAAGTAGCAGTATAAACATTACTCTCAGCAGCAAGTTGACATGATAGTAGAGGCGCCCCAGCGCCTACTCTACTAACTTGACGTGGAAATCAGTGGTATTAGTCCAAAAAATGAGTGATTCTTTTTTTCTTTGAGGGCGCCCCCAAATAGATTGCGCCCTGGGTGGTCCCCAACATTGCTCATAGCAAAAACCCACACTGCACAGTTTAGCTCCATGTACTTGAGTATTTTCCAGTGATACTGGTTAATACTTCCACTACATCTCAGAAGGAAATATTGCACTTGCTACTCCAGTACATTTATTTGACAGTTTACCAGGTCGTCTTCAGACTTCTCAAAGCAATCTCTGCCATTATCAGCCATTAAACTGATCATGTTATAGCATAAAGTGCAAATTTAAAGGGTTAGTTCACCAAAAAAGTCAAATTGTGTCATTATCTACTCACCCCCAGTACAGAAGAAAGATAATTTCAGTTTCTTTCTAATCTCCACACAGCCAGAGCAGCAGGGAGAGACGTCTGGCTACATTAGCCTGTAGCATTAGCATCTACAGTGACCAAAGTCAAAACCACAGTTCAGAAGGGGGACCCATGCACAGATGCACACTCAGGTTACAGTGAATACTAAGGCTAAAAAAAATAAAGCTAAAAAAGCATTGACTGGGCCAGTTTCAGATCAGCAATACATGGCACATCGGAGGAAGTGGACGAGCAGTATGGAGGAGTTTTGTTTCATTTTGAGGTTGTTTGATGTTGTTTTGACTTTGGTGTGTATCCATGTAGCCAGATGTCTCTCCCTGCTGTTCCAGCTGTGTGGGGATCAGAAAGAAACTGAAATTATCTTTGTACTGTACTGGAGCTGAGAAGATAATGATACAATTTTACTTTTTCCATGAACTATTCCTGTAAGGCTGATTTAAATATTTTGCACAAATTGAGATGTGGGGGAGGAATAAATAAGAGAGGAAGTGAAATAGCAGTTTTAATCCAAAGAGAAAAAAAGAGAATGTTTACTGAGTAGAAAAGATGTGGTTGCTCAGTATAATTAAACATAAGGATGTTAAGAGTTTAAATCTGCCAGCTTTCAGATGCTTCATTTTCCAATAGCAATACCGATCACCAGAACCATTTTTCCAGGTTCTGGGCCATGTTGGAAAGTTCAGTACATTGTGCAAACCAGTCTCAGTAAGTTTTAACCATCTTGCAATGTTCTTACCAGCAGGTTCCTTTAACAACCAGTGATGAGTGTTTTTTTTTTATGACAGATTAGAGAATAAATAAACATTTTTGTCTGTGAGGTTGACATTTTTACATTCTTAAAAAAAGTTCCTGTTACAGTTTGGCATATTGCTACAAGGGAATTTAATGTTTTTATATTTTTTTATATTTATGGACATATTGATGGTGGGAATTTTTTTATATTTACGGTCACATTGATGGTTATATATGCACATGTTGATTAAAGCAGTTGATAAATAAATATTTTAAATCTGTATTCTATGTTGTTCTTCTTAATTTGAAATTGTTGCTATAGACAGGAAAGTATTTATGTTATGTATTATGCAAAAATGGAGTGCATGAGATGAAGAAATGACAAATTAAAAAGAATGAATGCAGTATAGTTTATTCACCAGAGGTTATATAGCCTGGAATAAATTTAATGGAGGTTATTCACATTAGGTCCAATTTACACTAATAATTAAGTTAATCAAACTCATTTGGAGGTCGCTACAAGTAACCGCTACACATTTTAATCAAGTTAAATGTCATGTGTAACTGAGTTACCATTACCAAAAGAATTAAGGTTATGCAACTAAGCTTTATCAGTAGTATTGGTTTAACTCAACTAACATAATAGTGTTCATTCTACTTAAAAAAGCCTTGAAGTTGACTCAACTTAAAAAGTCCAATGCAACCACTTGCCTTACTTTTTATAAATTGGATGAAGTTGAAGTGAAATTCTTTTTACAGTGCAGATTTAAAAAAAAAAAGATCAGTTTGTAAACTATTTACATTTCTTTTTTTAAAATTAGAACTTAGAGTTTCTGACAACAAGTTTATAATTTATATGAATATTATTATATTAATTGAAGTACATTATATCAAAAAACCTCTCTTCCTACTCAGCCTTGTTATTTTGGTTATAACAGATGTACGATAATTTCCCTGCAAATACGATAATTTTGAGTCTCTGCTACGATAATCCTACATTTCCCATCTGGCAACGCTGCTGCTTTGTAGTAAGATCGTCTGTGATTGGTTGCTCAGCATGACGTCACATTCAGCGATCACATGGAGCTCCGTGGATCTTCCGGGTTATTGTAGCTTCTATTATTGTCGAAACAAGAACAAGCTCGTGGATTGAAGAGAAAACTATCTCAACTATGGAGCAGGAGCGGAACCAGGACCAGGACCCGGACCAGGAGCGGGACCAAGGCCCGGACTCGGACCCAGACCCGGACTCGGAGTCTCTGCAGTCCACCAACTGGACCGAAGCGGGCTCCTCCTCTGCTGGTCTAAAGGTGCGTGTTCAGGTTTTGTGTCTGCTGCTGATGTTCTGAACGTCAGGCACAGAGCCGGCCCAAGCCTCAATGGGGCCCTAAGCAAAATTTGATTGTGGGGCCCCCTATTTCTGCCAATAATATTGATTGTTGATCATTCACACACCTACTACAGTGTAAACTTATTACGCCTAACATGTCTTTACACATTTAAGGGGGTGGCCTAGGTAATAACATAAATATTACCAATGCAACAATACAAATAATAATGATGAATGATGTTCAGGGTGCCACATATGGTTTTTAATCTCACATTCAGCTTCAAGAGCAGCCTGAGGTTGATTTTCACAACATAGAAATACTACAACAGCAATGTGCAAAAATTTCAGGCAGATATTTCAATAATCATGTAAATGAACAGGTACCTGAAACCAGGTAACAAAAATGGTTTTAAAAAGAACAAATATAAAGTTGAATAATGTAAAATGTATGCTTAAAATTAGTGAATAGGCAGTGGCCCTCTGATTACCTGCTCAGTTCTGTCTGAATCTGAGAGGAAAGAAGGCCACTCAGCTGGATCAACTGGCAGAGCTGATGATGATCCATGGTGAAAAAAAACCTAAAAGCTTAAAATCTCTTTTATCAGTGTGTTTTTGCTTGTAATAAGAAAAACTCTGCCAGTGAAACAACTGAAATTTACTTCAGTAATTTGGAAATAATATGTGTTTGTCTAAAAAGTCCCTCATCATATGATTATATCTTAAATTAAATCTTATTGAGATAATTTGACAATTACATGAAAGGAGTTTTGCAGTTAAATTACCAGGTAAATCAGACACAGAGCCTGATGGGACGGTGGGCACTGAGGATGGAGGTGCGAGACAAGACTCTGTAGAAGATGAAGATGCACCTGAAATACATTAATATACACACATATTATTGAGATACACTAAATTCCCTTCAGGTGTAATTCTTATACTTCAAAATGAAATGTACTGTGTAGTGCCAGTCTTTCCCTGACCTGATGTGTTTCCAACGTTGAGCCTGAGGATGTGGGACTGACCTGGCTCCAAAGTACTTAAAACAGTGCTTCTGGGGAAGTTTCACATTATGAGTTGATGTAAAAAAACAACAACAAAAAAATAATATGTTTATTTTGCTCACATAAATAACCAAGCTCTGCAGCAAACAATTTGAGCAACATATCAGCCTGATCCAAAAACATATTGCTAGCACTGCGCTTGCTAGCAAACAGATGACCATCAAATATTAGCAATAACTTTGTTTTGAAGCCAAAAAGAAAAGAGGGAGAAATATAGGGCCAACCCTGAGAATCAACTTGTAGTTAAAGCTCAGACACAAATACAAAATAGGCCAGATGAAGGATAAATCTCTCTCGTTTTAAACTAGCTAGCTATTAGCCTATGTTATTAACTGCTACACAAATCTCTTTGATTAACATTCCATGACATGCAAACATACCTTTATCTTGGCATTTTTTCTCTTCTTCCTCTTTCTTTTCTCTGCTCCTGAAGGATATGTCCTTTTTTGTGACATTTTTTGCCCCTTAACTACCTGCGCTTTGGACACTCAGTGCGCATTGCAGGAGGTACACATTACCGATAGTGGAGCTTTGACATAGAACGGCAGTAAGAATCACTAGGCCTACATCAGCAGCAACACTAAAAAAAATTTTTATTTTGTTTTATTTCATTTTTACAATAATATATCTTTGATCATACAGAAAGCATCACTCATACATGCAAAAATAAAAAATAAAAATATTTTTTTGTTGATTACTCTTTGGGGCCCCCTACTGGCCGCGGGGCCCTAAGCAGGTGCTTAGTTCGCTTATGCCTTGGGCCGGCTCTGGTCAGGCATGAGGTGTGGTTACCAGTGAACGACTGTCGTTATGTTTCTTTGAGCAACTTCAGTTTAGTTCAGTCCTTGTTGTTCAGTCTCTTAGAAACAGTAGCGAGGGCTGCGTTGTAAATGAGAGATAAAGTTAGAAAGACATTCACAGATTCGGCTTTCCGGGATCAATAAGTCTGAAGCCACACATCGTCAAACCACAAATGATGCCTCTATCACATCTTGATAACATAGACTATCAGCTAAAACCCAGATTTATACAAAAGTAAGGATTCCTGTGAGCTCGATGTAAAATATTGATGAAAATCCGCAGCCGGCAGCCGTGCCAGTGACCAGGGACCGTCTGCAAATTGCAACAAAAGAAAAACACGCTGGAAACAAAAATCAATAACTCCACTGTTGTACAGTATACAGACGCTAAAATCACTCCACACATTAGAGTTCCCCTCATGGTCATACTACAACAGCTATTATGTAAAAAAAAAAAAAAAAACATTTGGTATAAGTGTGATGATTTTGTATTGTAAATCATTAAAAAACGAAAGTTACAATCAATAACATTACTATTATGCACTACAGACACTTCAAACTCACTACACACTTCAGCAGTCTCCTTAACAGCTGTTTTGAAGAAAAAAGGTTTAGCATAATTTTGGTGATTTTTTTTTTTTAGGAATATTACTCAACAACCATTTCAATACTGATCAATAACTTCACTGTTTTACACTGTAGACACTCCACACTCACTACACACTTCACACTTTTATATATAATGTGTGTGATGAGTCATAATGGGGCCTCCACCCAAAATGTTTTTGTTCAAAACAGCTGTTGTAGTATGACCATAAGGAGACTTTTGATGTGTGTAGTGAGTTTGGAGTGTCTGCAGTGTAAAACGGTTAAGGTATTGATCAGTATTGAAATGATTGTTGAGTAATATTCCTAAAAAAAATCACCCAAATTATTCCCAAACCTTTTTTGCTTAAAACAGCTGTTGTAGTATGACCATAAGGCGACTTTTGATGTGTGCAGTGAGTTTGGAGTGTCTGTAGTTTAAAACAGTGAAGTTATTGAACAGTTTCGAAATGATTGGTGATTGATATTCCCAACAAAAATTCACCAAAATTATACCAAACCTCTTTGGTTTAAAACAGCAGTTGTAGTATGGCGATTAGAAGACTCTTGAAGTGTGTAGTGAGTTTGGAGTGTGTGCAGTGTAAAACAGTGAAGCTATTGATCATTATTTAAGTTATTATTAATTCATAATAATTTAAAAAATCACCAAAATTATATCAAACCTTTTTTGTCAAGAAAAGCTGTTGTAGTATGACCAGAAGGAGACTGCTTAAGTGTGTAGTGAGTTTGGAGTGTCTGTAGTGCATAACAGTAATTACTGATTGTTACTTAAGTTTTTATAAATTTATAACAATACAAAATCATCACAATTATACCAAATGTTTTTGTTACATAATAGCTGTTGTAGTATGACCATGAGGGGAACTCTGATGTGTGGAGTGATTTTAGCGTCTGTATTTTGTACAACACTGGAGTTATTGATTTTTGTTTCCAGCATGTTTTTCTTTTGTTGCAATTTGCAGATGGTCACTGGCACGGCTGCCGGCTGCGGATTTTCATCAATATGTTACATCGATCGCGCCATTCCTCCATGTTCCATCAGATCTGCTCCATGTGTTCACTGTCCTGCTGTTCTCTAGCTGGTTACTGCAGTGCAGCTCCATCTAGTGGCACAGATGTGTAATTACATTAATGCCCTGGCAATGGCAATAAGCTTTATTTTATTTTACATTTTTTAAGATGAGATTTATACTAAATATGTGTTACTGACAAGTAATGATGTTAAAAGTGTTTGAACAACCAATGTTATGGCACTTTAGTTCATATGGAAGCAAAACATTTAAATAAAAGTGACACTTTCACTACTTTTAAATTCATTATTTGATTTTGCGATATACAATGTGATTAATCGTGATTAATCAGGGAAATCATGCTATTAATCGCGATTATGAATTTTAATCGTTGCCCAGCCCTAATACATACATATTATATGTCTATATGTATACCGTTACTGCTCATGCTTTAGATTATACCGCAATATAGATTGGCAGCCATATCGCCCAGCCCTTCTTTCACTCCAAACAAGTCTATATTACAATCTTTGATGAACTCCATAGCGCCGCTATCTGAATATGATTTTGGTCATAGTATGTTCGGTATCTTCTTCGTGTTTCATCATATTAGCCTGAGAAGCGGACAGAATATACTTAAAACTTTCAATGATACAGTTCTGTCTCCAACGGTTCCAGTGTTAATCACCGCGAAACAGGGAGTGGATGGTTTTGTCCTAGACAACTAAAAGTTCCTTAAAAATCACTGGTTTGTTCTAAGGAGGTGAGGTTGAAGGATCAGATGCATTTCACTAAAAACCAAACATTTCATACACTGGACTATATGGTGACATCTATAGACGTCAATTTGAATCCGAAAGTTCACTGCCATTGATGTCTATAGACATCAGTCGGGTCAAATATGTTTAACTGGGGTTGGTAGGCAACACTCTGGCGGAGCTTCTTAATTAGTGATGGGCATTCCGGCTCTTTGAGGAGAGCCGGCTCTTTTGGCTCGGCTCACTAAAAAGAGCCGGCTCTTTCGGCTCCCAAGTGGCTCCTCAGATTTTTTGTTAATTAAATTAATTTATTTCCAAATTATGTGTAAAATGAATAACTAATCTTAAAAAAACATAAAATATTACATATGTATTGTATTTATATGTCTTTATTAATAAACTTAACATATAAATTAATAAATTCTAAATAAAAAAAAGACCCATTTCAATTTGTGAAAAAACAAAATCAACTAAACGTCACTCAACAAAATATAAATTAAAATGTGCAACTATTTACCGTGAAAAACCTTCAGAGTCCCTTTCTGGTCTTTTCTCCAACTCTGTTAATTGCACTGTTGGATGATTAGTTTGAATATGACTGTGCAGGTTGTTTGTGGAGTCTGCTCCATATGAAATTTGTATTTTACAAAGTGTACACTTTGCCTTAACGGAATCTAACACTTTAAAATGTGTCCATATTTTACTCCTTTTCCTGTTGTCACTCATCTTTGGTGAACTGGTCAAATCCTCCTGCGCTCCTCTCGCTGTCGTCTCTCTGCCTCCTCTGTGTGTCTATAACCCCCCCCCAGCAGAGTGTTGTTGACTCTGCTCCCCCCCCCCTCCCTCCTGCTCAGTGTAGTCGCACAGACGTTGCCACAGCCACACATGTTGACCAATGCGGCTTTAAAAGACAATATAAAATAATAATTAAAAAAAAAAAAATCGCTCTGGCTCACGAGCCGGCTCCCGTTGATAGGGAGCCGGCTCCCGTCGTTCACTTCAAAGAGCCGGCTCTTTTCCGGCTCTCGTTCGCGACCGACCCATCACTATTCTTAATAAATATCAGAGTTTTATCATCACAGATAGTGTTCGCATCCTCTAGATGGCAGCACCATCACTCTCTATAAAGGCAATGAGTCGTCTGGGATAGATTGAGATTGAGAAGATGTCGCCGCATGTTCTACTGCTAAATACTAGGCTTGGGAGGTATTATGGTAATACCGTATACTTTCGGTATTTAAAAATAGAAGCGGTATCAGTTTCAATACCGTCATAAAAAAAATGCAATGAATGATTTCTGTGGTTTAAAGTTTAGTTTCTCTCCTGTATCTCTGTGTGTACTGTGTGTTCTGCTTTATTTTACCATTTATTGATGTTCGCTTGCAGCTGATCTCGGTTTGACTCGTCCTGTTAAGGTACTGACGATGAAAACAACACTTCCTGAGTTTGCTGCTTCATAATAAAAGCTTTTAATTAAACTAGTAATGTTGGACTTTTATGTTGAGGAATTTATAGGAAGTGAAACGTCCAGCATCAGACACTTTACTATAAAGCGCGATTCAGCAAACACACCCCTTGGCAGCATTAAGATTTGAATCACTGCCGTGCGGGTCTGACTGGCTGAGTTAAAACTACAGTGAAAAGCAAGAAATACACAAATAAATAACAACTGTAGTTGAGCCAACATTATATTGAAGCACTGAACTGCTGTTTCCAGGTAAACTCGCCTTTTTTTTTTTTTCAGGCAGTGGCGTAAAGCCACGCACGGTGCGCCTGGGGTATATAATGGGGCTGGCTGTTTTGATGAGCAGCGTCCGCCTTAATAGTCGCAGGAATACCGTATACCCTGGTAAAATGGAAGTTTGACGGTATCAAAATTTGGATACCACCCAAGCCTACTGATTACTAAAGAATAGAAAAAGGTAGAAACTAGGGATGCACCGAAATGAAAATTCTCGGCCGAAACCGAAAACCGAAAATGAAGAAACCAAGGCCGAAAACCGAAACACCGAAATAAATTATTATGCCAATTATTAGTACCGTTGCATTCATGGCAATGACTGTGAACTAACCTCACTAAAATCAAGGCATTACCATTGCATAAATTAATATTAATGCTACAAAGAATAACTTAATTGCAAAATTATGAAAATATTTATTAGCATTGACATTACAACAATGCACAATATAAAACAAAATTCAAAATAAAATGTTTAACTTGACCCCACTCAGGTGTACATTAAATAATAATACAGGCCTATAACTGACTGGCCTGCTGAAAGATTGTAAAAATGTTCTCTCATAAAAACACAGTGCATTTAAGTCAAGTGCATTTAAAAAAAATTCTCTGTAGGACTACAACAAAATTATCTGCAGCTATAAGCTTATGGACGTGAGCTGCAATAACATTAAACAGCTCAGGTAAACTCACGTCTGAGAAATGTCGTCTGCTCGGCATGGAATAACAGGGCTCAATCATGGGCGGAGTTTGCGGGGGGGCAGGGGGAGCAATGCTCCCCCTGGTGGCTGAAATATGTAATTGCATTGTCTGGCAAAAATAAATAAATGTTTTTTTGACCGTAATGTTTTTTTTTAAGTCCAAAATAAACTGCAGTATATTGTGACAGTTAAATGAATCATGTTATATTTGTTTTCTTAATACATTTAACATCATTAACATTAACATTTATAACATCTACTGTGTACTGTATCCTGTTGCAACTACTGGTTTTGAACTTCATCTAATCTTGGACTTCATGGTTTCGTGGTGAGTGTATCTTGTGTGCCATCATGTGGCGCGCGAGTTTGCACATATGTGTGCATGCGCGCCGGTTCGCGTGAGAGTGCGGCCGTTTTGTTGAAAGTGCTTAACAATTTTTTTTTTGCCCCCCCCCCCCCCCCCCCGACGCAAAAGTCAAACTACGCCTATGGGCTCAATGTGCTCGATCAGCCTACGAAATCCCACATTCTCTACAACAGAGAACGGCTGATCATCTAAGGCAATGAATTCCATAATTTTTTGTGTAATGCCCTTTGCCTTGGCACCATCACTGGAAAACTTTCTTGCCTTTTCAAATACGTCCGCCACAGACGGAGTGGGTGCGCTCGGAGGGATTTTCCTTTTCTGTGCCGCCCGCCTTCTCATATTCAGAATGGCGATGGGGGATGTTTGGATTTCAGGTGATAAATCAAACCCGACGTGGAGAAAGTCTTTGCAGATTCACCCCCTCTTGAAATTTCACATCGTTACATGTTTTACAAATCGCTATCCGTGGGTCTTTCTCTCAGATATATTGAAATACGTCCACACCACAGACATGTTGGCCCCCTCTCCAGACAAGCGCGTGCTGGCCGCGGTTTTTGTTCGTCATCACAACATCCTGTTTCGGCCGTGTGTTGTTTCGGTGATAAAAAGTCTTTCGGCCGAAAACCGAAAATGCACTTTTGGGCCATTTTCGGCCGAAAATTTTCGGTGGCCGAATTTTCGGTGCATCCCTAGTAGAAACAAACTTTCCTTTCCTGACGAAAGAAGATAATCTAGTCTTTATTATGACGGTTTCAGTGTTCACTATAGTCACAGAATATGGAAAATAGGGCTGTAGCGATACACTAATCTCGCGATACAATACGATATGATACATTTGGCTCACGATACGATATTATATCGATATTTTTCTAACAATACATTTACATAATTTTCTGAAAAATTTTAACGGGACAAAGTGATTTTGGTGACATCTTGTGAGTGTTCCAATTTGTTTGAATTAACTGAACTGAAAGGTAGGTGACTGCAGACAGAGAGGAGAGAAAGGAGACCTCTGATTGGTCAATTCTCCATCCACGTCATCGAAGAAATGAGGAAGTACCCACATCTGTGGCCATCCTCCTGACTGGCTCAGCTGAAGAAGATAACTTCTTCTGCTTCTGGATAACTGGTTAGAAATGCTCTACAGCGACACTAGTGGCTGGAGGACTTAATGGCTCTTCCTGCACTTTGCAGGAAGAGCACCTGTGCGGGACACGGGGGTTTTGAAGGGAACTTAGAATATCGATACCCGCGGCTGAAAAATCGATACTCTCTGGGAAATAAAATATCGATTTATATCGCAGAATCGATAAAATCGCCCGGCCCTAATGGAAAATCAGTCAAAATGCTTTAAAACACTGGCAGTCTGAGGCTCTCTGCTCTGCAGCTGTCTGGCAGCCAGAGACTTAATTCCTGATAAGAAATACAGTGGGAGGACAATAGGCATAGAAAATAACACAAATAGGTCTAGAAAATGACACAAGGAAGAGTAAAGCATTAACAAATAGACACTACTAGGGATGCACATTTTGTATTTTTTTATTACCATTAACCGACGCCCTTTAACGATTAATAACCGTTAACCGATAAGATTTAAATGCCCTTCCATGCTCCCATTCCGACATTCCGACATACCACCATTTAGACACATCACCATCATCAAATACCGCTATTCCGACACACAAACGTCCCACCATTCCGACCCAGCTGACCCGCCCGGGAGAGTTGGCTGCCACGATGTTGCGCGCGTTGTCGTGAACGCATGCGGATACTTTCCCACCAAGTCCCCACGTCTCCACTACATCAACCAGTTTAGCTGTGAGGTTATCAGCTGTGTGTCTACCCAGCATGCTCCGCGTTAACAGGACGGCAGAATTAGTTTTCCAGTTCTCATCGATATAGTGACATGTAATTGTCACATAGCTCTCTGTTGTGAGCGCGGTCCAGCAGTCTGTTGTAACAGCCACGAACTTAGTACTTGCAAGTCGCGTTTTCAGTTCCTTTTTCCTCTCCTGAAAACGAGCCTCTAATCGCCGGGTGATGGTCGGTCTTGATGGAATTTGGTAATTAGGCTCGATATAGCCCATTAGCTCCTGGAACCCTTCACCACTGACCACACTGATGGGCAAAATGTCCTTTTCCACCATTTAACAGATTTTTTTCCTTTAACTTCTCAGACCGCCACACGTCACACTTTCTCCCGGCCATCATGGGGGTCAAAGTTTGCTGCGATGGTCCTCCATCGTCTGATGCTGGATGCTTGTTTCTTCAGTGGTACTGCATTGTACTCGTACTGCTGGAGTATTTCAGTGCCGTACTGCATAATTTTCAAATGACCTCCTCCCCTTTCTGGTCGAAACTGTCCCACACAGAACCAGTGTTGGGCAAGTTCACTTTCTACACGAACTAGTTAAGTTCATAGATAATAGTTCAGTTCATAGTTCACAAAAATTAAAATGAACTAGTTCAGTTTACCATTTCAAAAAATGAACTAAATAGTTAATTTTTTGTAATCGAGCAGCGACAGCCGTGTTGCCATGTTTGATTGATTTCCTCAGATACATATCGGACTGCATTTTAAATGTAGAGTTCGCTGGAAACCTGGCACGGTTTGGACCGTGCGTGAACTTTGAAAGTGCGTCGTTCACAACTGCCCAAATGAACTCGTTCACGCCCCCCGCTTGTGAAGGGGAAAGTAAACACGCTCAGTTCACGTTCGCGAAAAATATGAACTAGTTTGTGAACTTTCGTTCAATGAACGCGTTCAGGTACAACACTGCACAGAACTCCTTTTTGCTCTCTTCATCTTCGCTGTAAAGTGGGCTGTGATGGGACACACATGATGGCATGTGTTGCACCTGTCGACACGCCCCCATGAGTTGATTGAATTACGTAGCTTAAAAACAAAATTGACCATTAGTATTAATCAGTTAGAGTTACTGTTATCGGTTAATGGTTAAACAGTTAACCATATGCATCCCTAGACACTACAGAAGCAAAGGAGAAAATGACTTCAAAGATTGTGCAGGAAACCCATCATGGAAGCTTTAGATGAGAGGAATGAGGTAGAGAATAGGGGAGGGGAGGCTGCTGCTGGTTTGCGCACGTTAGCATTAGCTTGCCTTAGCGCGATTTCAAAACTCCATGGAAGTGATTGTTATGTTGTAGGTGGCTGATCAGGTTTGACGTATTAAAGCTTGTGCTTGTGCTTCCCTCCCTGCTCCCTCAGCACAATGCATGCTGCATTCAAGGTGTTACGGAAATTCCGATGTTCCCTCGTTTGCTAGTCATTCTTTTTTCTTTTTTATGTGTAACATGAGAGGAAATACTGCGAATATTGATTCAAGTTAGCAACCACTAAAATTATGACCAATTTAACAAGTTGTTTTCTGGCATAAAGGGGTACAGTGATCCCTTAGTTATCGCGGTTAATGGGGACCGGCGCCCCCCCGCAATAATCAAAATCCGCGATATGGAGGCGGAGCCCCCCGAGCCTAAATAATGTGTTTAAAATATGTTTAAACACCGCCAAAAAAGTAGCGAGACACTGCAGTGACACAAGACAAAGGCTCAACTGTGGTCTTTCTGTTTCCCTCACAGCCTCTGGTCTC
>JAGFBZ010003000.1:0-37724 GCA_018398805.1 Hirundichthys speculiger
GATGATCAGGTTCTAGACAGTAGACCAGGACCAGATCCAGATGATCAGGTTCTAGACCTTAGACCTGGACCAGATCCAAATGATCATGTTCTAGAAAGTAGACCTGGACTAGATCCAGATTATCAGATTCTAGACCTTAGACCTGGATCAGATCCAGATGATCAGGTTCTAGACAGTAGACCTGGACCAGATCCAGATGATCAGGTTCTAGACTGTAGACTTGGACCAGATCCAGTTGATCAGGTTCTAGACCGTAGACCTGGACCAGATCCAGATGATCACGTTTTAGACTGTAGACCTGGACCAGATCCAGATGATCAGGTTCTAGACCATAGCTGAGGACCAGATCCAGATGATCAGGTTCTAGACCGTAGACCTGGAACAGATCCAGATGATCAGGTTCTAGACCGTAGACCAGGACCAGATCCAGATGATCAGGTTCTAGACCTTAGACCTGGACCAGATCCAGATGATCAGGTTCTAGACCGTAGACCTGGACCAGATCCAGATGATCAGGTTCTAGACCGTAGACCTGGACCAGATCCAGATCCAGATGATCAGGTTCTAGACCGTAGACCTGGTCCAGGTCCAGATGATCAGGTTCTAGACTGTAGACGTGGACCAGATCCAGATGATCAGGTTCTAGACCGTAGACCTGGTCCAGGTCCAGATGATCAGGTTCTAGACTGTAGACCTGGACCAGATCCAGATGATCAGGTTCTAGACCATAGGGGAGGACCTTATTCAGATGATCAGGTTCTAGACAGTAGATCTGGACCAGATCCAGATGATCAGGTTCTAGACCGTAGACCTGGTCCAGGTCCAGATGATCAGGTTCTAGACTGTAGACGTGGTCCAGGCCCAGATGATCAGGTTCTAGACCGTAGACCTGGTCCAGGTCCAGATGATCAGGTTCTAGACCGTAGACCTGGACCAGATCCAGATGATCAGGTTCTAGACCGTAGACCTGGTCCAGGTCCAGATGATCAGGTTCTAGACCGTAGATGTGGTCCAGGTCCAGATGACCAGGTTCTAGACCATAGGGGGGGACCTTATCCAGATGATCAGGTTTTAGACAGTAGACCTGGACCAGATCCAGATGATCAGGATCTAGACCGTAGACCTGGTCCAGGTCCAGATTATCAGGTTCTAGACTGTAGACCTGGAGCAGATCCAGATGATCATTATCTAGACCGTAGCTGAGGACCAGATCCAGATGATCAGGTTCTAGACCGTAGACCTGGTCCATGTCCAGACGATCAGGTTCTAGACCGTCGACCTGGTCCAGGTCCAGATGATCAGGTTCTAGACCGTCGACCTGGTCCAGGTCCAGATGATCAGGTTCTAGACCGTAGACCTGGACCAGATCCAGATGATCAGGTTCGAGACCGTAGACCTGGTCCAGGTCCAGATGATCAGGTTCTAGAACTTAGACCTGAACCAGATCCAGATGATCAGGTTCTTGACCTTTGACCTGAACCGGATCCAGATGATCAGGTTCTAGACCGTAGACCTGGTCCAGGTCCAGATGATCAGTATCTAGACCGTAGACCTGGTCCAGGTCCATATGATCAGGTTCTAGACAGAAGACCTGGACCAGATCTAGACGATCAGGTTCTAGACCTTAGACCTGAACCAGAGCCAGATGATCATGTTCTAGAAAGTAGACCTGGACTAGATCCAGATTATCAGATTCTAGACCTTAGACCTGGATCAGATCCAGATGATCAGGTTCTAGACAGTAGATCTGGACCAGATCCAGATGATCAGGTTCTAGACTGTAGACTTGGACCAGATCCAGTTGATCAGGTTCTAGACCGTAGACCTGGACCAGATCCAGATGATCAGGTTCTAGACTGTAGACCTGGAACCAGATCCAGATGATCAGGTTCTAGACCGTAGACCAGGACCAGATCCAGATGATCAGGTTCTAGACCTTAGACCTGGACCAGATCCAGATGATCAGGTTCTAGACCGTAGACCTGGACCAGATCCAGATGATCAGGTTCTAGACCGTAGACCTGGTCCAGGTCCAGATGATCAGGTTCTAGACCATAGGGGAGGACCTTATGCAGATGATCAGGTTCTAGACAGTAGACCTGGACCAGATCCAGATGATCAGGTTCTAGACCGTAGATCTGGTCCACGTCAAGATTATCAGGTTCTAGACTGTAGACCTGAAACAGATCCAGATGATCAGGTTCTAGACCTTAGACCTGAACCAGATCCAGATGATCATGTTCTAGAAAGTAGACCTGGAATAGATCCAGATTATCAGGTTCGAGACCTTAGACCTGGTCCATGTCCAGACGATCAGGTTCTAGACCGTCGACCTGGTCCGGGTCCAGATGATCAGGTTCTAGACCGTCGACCTGGTCCAGGTCCAGATGATCAGGTTCTAGACCGTAGACCTGGACCAGATCCAGATGATCAGGTTCGAGACCGTAGACCTGGTCCAGGTCCAGATGATCAGGTTCTAGAACTTAGACCTGAACCAGATCCAGATGATCAGGTTCTTCACCTTTGACCTGAACCAGATCCAGATGATCAGGTTCTAGACCGTAGACCTGGTCCAGGTCCAGATTATCAGATTCTAGACCTTAGACCTGAACCAGAGCCAGATGATCATGTTCTAGAACGTAGACCTGGACTAGATCCAGATTATCAGATTTTAGACCTTAGACCTGGATCAGATCCATATGATCAGGTTCTAGACAGTAGACCTGGACCAGATCCAGATGATCAGGTTCTAGACTGTAGACTTGGACCAGATCCAGTTGATCAGGTTCTAGACCGTAGACCTGAACCAGATCCAGATGATCAGGTTCTAGACTGTAGACCTGGACCAGATCCAGATGATCAGGTTCTAGACCATAGCTGAGGACCAGATCCAGATGATCAGGTTCTAGATCGTAGACCTGGAACAGATCCAGATGATCAGGTTCTAGACCGTAGACCAGGACCAGATCCAGATGATCAGGTTCTAGACCTTAGACCTGGACCAGATCCAGATGATCAGGTTCTAGACAGTAGACCTGGACCAGATCCAGATGATCAGGTTCTAGACCGTAGATGTGGTCCAGGTCCAGATGATCAGGTTCTAGACCGTAGACCTGGTCCAGGTCCAGATGATCAGGTTCTAGACTGTAGACCTGGACCAGATCCAGATGATCAGGTTCTAGACCATAGGGGAGGACCTTATCCAGATGATCAGGTTCTAGACAGTAGACCTGGACCAGATCCAGATGATCAGGTTCTAGACCGTAGACCTGGACCAGATCCAGATGATCAGGTTCTAGACTGTAGACCTGGACCAGATCCAGATGATCATGTTCTAGACCATAGCTGAGGACCAGATCCAGATGATCAGGTTCTAGATTGTAGACCTGGAACAGATCCAGATGATCAGGTTCTAGACCGTAGACCAGGACCAGATCCAGATGATCAGGTTCTAGACCTTAGACCTGGACCAGATCCAGATGATCAGGTTCTAGACAGTAGACCTGGACCAGATCCAGATGATCAGGTTCTAGACCGTAGATGTGGTCCAGGTCCAGATGATCAGGTTCTAGACCGTAGACCTGGTCCAGGTCCAGATGATCAGGTTCTAGACTGTAGTTGGGACCAGATCCAGATGATCAGGTTCTAGACCGTAGACCTGGTCCAGGTCCAGATGATCAGGTTCTAGACTGTAGACCTGGACCAGATCCAGATGATCAGGTTCTAGACCATAGGGGAGGACCTTATCCAGATGATCAGGTTCTAGACAGTAGACCTGGACCAGATCCAGATGATCAGGTTCTAGACCGTAGATCTGGTCCACGTCAAGATTATCAGGTTCTAGACTGTAGACCTGAACCAGATCCAGATGATCAGGTTCTAGACCTTAGACCTGAACCAGATCCAGATGATCATGTTCTAGAAAGTAGACCTGGACTAGATCCAGATTATCAGGTTCGAGACCTTAGACCTGGTCCATGTCCAGACGATCAGGTTCTAGACCGTCGACCTGGTCCGGGTCCAGATGATCAGGTTCTAGACCGTCGACCTGGTCCAGGTCCAGATGATCAGGTTCTAGACCGTAGACCTGGACCAGATCCAGATGATCAGGTTCGAGACCGTAGACCTGGTCCAGGTCCAGATGATCAGGTTCTAGAACTTAGACCTGAACCAGATCCAGATGATCAGGTTCTTCACCTTTGACCTGAACCAGATCCAGATGATCAGGTTCT
The DNA here is from genome assembly GCA_018398805.1 of Hirundichthys speculiger. Classification (NCBI taxonomy): domain Eukaryota; kingdom Metazoa; phylum Chordata; class Actinopteri; order Beloniformes; family Exocoetidae; genus Hirundichthys; species Hirundichthys speculiger. The sequence continues at coordinate 4,233 of JAGFBZ010003000.1, forward strand.
AGACCGTAGACCTGGTCCAGGTCCAGATTATCAGATTCTAGACCTTAGACCTGAACCAGAGCCAGATGATCATGTTCTAGAACGTAGACCTGGACTAGATCCAGATTATCAGATTCTAGACCTTAGACCTGGATCAGATCCATATGATCAGGTTCTAGACAGTAGACCTGGACCAGATCCAGATGATCAGGTTCTAGACTGTAGACTTGGACCAGATCCAGTTGATCAGGTTCTAGACCGTAGACCTGGACCAGATCCAGATGATCAGGTTCTAGACTGTAGACCTGGACCAGATCCAGATGATCATGTTCTAGACCATAGCTGAGGACCAGATCAAGATGATCAGGTTCTAGATCGTAGACCTGGACCAGATCCAGATGATCAGGTTCTAGACCGTAGACCAGGACCAGATCCAGATGATCAGGTTCTAGACCTTAGACCTGGACCAGATCCAGATGATCAGGTTCTAGACCGTAGATAGACCTGGACCAGATCCAGATGATCAGGTTCTAGACCGTAGACCTGGAGACCAGATCCAGATGATCAGGTTTCTAGACCGTAGACCTGGACCAGATCCAGATGATCAGGTTCTAGACCATAGACCTGAGGACCAGATCCAGATGATCAGGTTCTAGACTGTAGACCTGGACCAGATCCAGATGATCAGGTTCTAGACCGTAGACCAGGACCAGATCCAGATGATCAGGTTCTAGACCGTAGACCTGGACCAGATCCAGATGATCAGGTTCTAGACAGTAGACCTGGACCAGATCCAGATGATCAGGTTCTAGACCGTAGATGTGGTCCAGGTCCAGATGATCAGGTTCTAGACCGTAGACCTGGTCCAGGTCCAGATGATCAGGTTCTAGACTGTAGTTGGGACCAGATCCAGATGATCAGGTTCTAGACCGTAGACCTGGTCCAGGTCCAGATGATCAGGTTCTAGACTGTAGACCTGGACCAGATCCAGATGATCAGGTTCTAGACCATAGGGGAGGACCTTATCCAGATGATCAGGTTCTAGACAGTAGACCTGGACCAGATCCAGATGATCAGGTTCTAGACCGTAGATCTGGTCCACGTCAAGATTATCAGGTTCTAGACTGTAGACCTGAACCAGATCCAGATGATCAGGTTCTAGACCTTAGACCTGAACCAGATCCAGATGATCATGTTCTAGAAAGTAGACCTGGACTAGATCCAGATTATCAGGTTCGAGACCTTAGACCTGGTCCATGTCCAGACGATCAGGTTCTAGACCGTCGACCTGGTCCGGGTCCAGATGATCAGGTTCTAGACCGTCGACCTGGTCCAGGTCCAGATGATCAGGTTCTAGACCGTAGACCTGGACCAGATCCAGATGATCAGGTTCGAGACCGTAGACCTGGTCCAGGTCCAGATGATCAGGTTCTAGAACTTAGACCTGAACCAGATCCAGATGATCAGGTTCTTCACCTTTGACCTGAACCAGATCCAGATGATCAGGTTCTAGACCGTAGACCTGGTCCAGGTCCAGATTATCAGATTCTAGACCTTAGACCTGAACCAGAGCCAGATGATCATGTTCTAGAACGTAGACCTGGACTAGATCCAGATTATCAGATTCTAGACCTTAGACCTGGATCAGATACATATGATCAGGTTCTAGACAGTAGACCTGGACCAGATCCAGATGATCAGGTTCTAGACTGTAGACTTGGACCAGATCCAGTTGATCAGGTTCTAGACCGTAGACCTGGACCAGATCCAGATGATCAGGTTCTAGACTGTAGACCTGGACCAGATCCAGATGATCATGTTCTAGACCATAGCTGAGGACCAGATCAAGATGATCAGGTTCTAGATCGTAGACCTGGAACAGATCCAGATGATCAGGTTCTAGACCGTAGACCAGGACCAGATCCAGATGATCAGGTTCTAGACCTTAGACCTGGGTCAGATCCAGATGATCAGGTTCTAGACAGTAGACCTGGACCAGATCCAGATGATCAGGTTCTAGACCGTAGATGTGGTCCAGGTCCAGATGATCAGGTTCTAGACCGTAGACATGGTCCAGATCCAGATGATCAGGTTCTAGACTGTAGACCTGGACCAGATCCAGATGATCAGGTTCTAGACCATAGGGGAGGACCTTATCCAGATGATCAGGTTCTAGACCGTAGATGTGGACCAGATCCAGATGATCAGGTTCTAGACCGTAGACCTAGTCCAGGTCCAGATGATCAGGTTCTAGACCGTAGACCTGGTCCAGGTCCAGATGATCAGGTTCTAGACCTTAGACCTGAACCAGATCCGGATGATCAGGTTGTAGACAGTAGACCTGGACCAGATCCAGATGATCAGGTTCTAGACAGTAGACCTGGACCAGATCCAGATGATCAGGTTCTAGACCATAGACCAGGACCAGGTCCAGATGATCAGGTTCTAGACATTAGACCTGAACCAGATGATCAGGTTCTAGACAGTAGACCTGGACCAGATCCAGATGATCAGGTTCTAGACAGTAGACCTGGACAAGATCCAGATGATCAGGTTCTAGACCGTAGACCTGGTCCAGGTCCAGATGATCAGGTTCTAGACCGTAGACCTGGTCCAGGTCCAGATGATCAGGTTCTAGACCTTAGACCTGAACCAGATACGGATGATCAGGTTCTAGACAGTAGACGTGGACCAGATCCAGATGATCAGGTTCTAGACCGTAGACCTGGTCCAGGTCCAGATGATCAGGTTTTAGACTGTAGACCTGGACCAGATCCAGATGATCAGGTTCTAGACCATAGGGGAGGACCTTATCCAGATGATCAGGTTCTAGTCAGTAGACCTGGACCAGATCCAGATGATCAGGTTCTAGACCGTAGATCTGGTCCAGGTCAAGATTATCAGGTTCTAGACTGTAGACCTGAACCAGATCCAGATGATCAGGTTCTAGACCTTAGACCTGAACCAGATCCAGATGATCATGTTCTAGAAAGTAGACCTGGACTAGATCCAGATTATCAGGTTCGAGACCTTAGACCTGGTCCAGGTCCAGATGATCAGGTTTTAGACTGTAGACCTGGACCAGATCCAGATGATCAGGTTCTAGACCATAGGGGAGGACCAGATCCAGATGATCAGGTTCTTGACCTTTGACCTGAACCAGATCCAGATGGTCAGGTTCTAGACTGTAGACCTGGTCCAGGTCCAGATTATCAGATTCTAGACCTTAGACCTGAACCAGAGCCAGATGATCATGTTCTAGAACGTAGACCTGGACTAGATCCAGATTATCAGATTCTAGACCTTAGACCTGGATCAGATCCATATGATCAGGTTCTAGACAGTAGACCTGGACCAGATCCAGATGATCAGGTTCTAGACTGTAGACTTGGACCAGATCCAGTTGATCAGGTTCTAGACCGTAGACCTGGACCAGATCCAGATGATCAGGTTCTAGACTGTAGACCTGTACCAGATCCAGATGATCATGTTCTAGACCATAGCTGAGGACCAGATCCAGATGATCAGGTTCTAGACCGTCGACCTGGTCCGGGTCCAGATGATCAGGTTCTAGACCGTCGACCTGGTCCAGGTCCAGATGATCAGGTTCTAGACCGTAGACCTGGACCAGATCCAGATGATCAGGTTCGAGACCGTAGACCTGGTCCAGGTCCAGATGATCAGGTTCTAGAACTTAGACCTGAACCAGATCCAGATGATCAGGTTCTTCACCTTTGACCTGAACCAGATCCAGATGATCAGGTTCTAGACCGTAGACCTGGTCCAGGTCCAGATTATCAGATTCTAGACCTTAGACCTGAACCAGAGCCAGATGATCATGTTCTAGAACGTAGACCTGGACTTGATCCAGATTATCAGATTCTAGACCTTAGACCTGGATCAGATCCATATGATCAGGTTCTAGACAGTAGACCTGGACCACATCCAGATGATCAGGTTCTAGACTGTAGACTTGGACCAGATCCAGTTGATCAGGTTCTAGACCGTAGACCTGGACCAGATCCAGATGATCAGGTTCTAGACTGTAGACCTGGACCAGATCCAGATGATCATGTTCTAGACCATAGCTGAGGACCAGATCCAGATGATCAGGTTCTAGATCGTAGACCTGGAACAGATCCAGATGATCAGGTTCTAGACCGTAGACCAGGACCAGATCCAGATGATCAGGTTCTAGACCTTAGACCTGGACCAGATCCAGATGATCAGGTTCTAGACAGTAGACCTGGACCAGATCCAGATGATCAGGTTCTAGACCGTAGATGTGGTCCAGGTCCAGATGATCAGGTTCTAGACCGTAGACCTGGTCCAGGTCCAGATAATCAGGTTCTAGACTGTAGACCTGGACCAGATCCAGATGATCAGGTTCTAGACCATAGGGGAGGACCTTATCCAGATGATCAGGTTCTAGACAGTAGACCTGGACCAGATCCAGATGATCAGGTTCTAGACCGTAGACCTAGTCCAGGTCCAGATGATCAGGTTCTAGACCGTAGACCTGGTCCAGGTCCAGATGATCAGGTTCTAGACCTTAGACCTGAACCAGATCCGGATGATCAGGTTCTAGACAGTAGACCTGGACCAGATCCAGATGATCAGGTTCTAGACAGTAGACCTGGACCAGATCCAGATGATCAGGTTCTAGACCGTAGACCAGGACCAGGTCCAGATGATCAGGTTCTAGACATTAGACCTGAACCAGATGATCAGGTTCTAGAACTTAGACCTGAACCAGATCCAGATGATCAGGTTCTTGACCTTTGACCTGAACCAGATCCAGATGATCAGGTTCTAGACCGTAGACCTGGTCCAGGTCCAGATGATCAGTTTCTAGACCGTAGACCTGGTCCAGGTCCATATGATCAGGTTCTAGACAGAAGACCTGGACCAGATCTAGACGATCAGGTTCTAGACCTTAGACCTGAACCAGAGCCAGATGATCATGTTCTAGAACGTAGACCTGGACTAGATCCAGATTATCAGATTCTAGACCTTAGACTTGAACCAGAGCCAGATGATCATGTTCTAGAACGTAGACCTGGACTAGATCCAGATTATCAGATTCTAGACCTTAGACCTGGATCAGATCCATATGATCAGGTTCTAGACAGTAGACCTGGACCAGATCCAGATGATCAGGTTCTAGACTGTAGACTTGGACCAGATCCAGTTGATCAGGTTCTAGACCGTAGACCTGGACCAGATCCAGATGATCAGGTTCTAGACTGTAGACCTGGACCAGATCCAGATGATCATGTTCTAGACCATAGCTGAGGACCAGATCCAGATGATCAGGTTCTAGATCGTAGACCTGGAACAGATCCAGATGATCAGGTTCTAGACCGTAGACCAGGACCAGATCCAGATGATCAGGTTCTAGACCTTAGACCTGGACCAGATCCAGATGATCAGGTTCTAGACAGTAGACCTGGACCAGATCCAGATGATCAGGTTCTAGACCGTAGATGTGGTCCAGGTCCAGATGATCAGGTTCTAGACCGTAGACCTGGTCCAGGTCCAGATGATCAGGTTCTAGACTGTAGACCTGGACCAGATCCAGATGATCAGGTTCTAGACCATAGGGGAGGACCTTATCCAGATGATCAGGTTCTAGACAGTAGACCTGGACCAGATCCAGATGATCAGGTTCTAGACCGTAGACCTGGTCCAGGTCCAGATGATCAGGTTCTAGACCTTAGACCTGAACCAGATCCGGATGATCAGGTTCTAGACAGTAGACCTGGACCAGATCCAGATGATCAGGTTCTAGACCGTAGACCAGGACCAGGTCCAGATGATCAGGTTCTAGACATTAGACCTGAACCAGATGATCAGGTTCTAGACAGTAGACCTGGACCAGATCCAGATGATCACGTTCTAGACCATAGACCTGGTCCAGGTCTAGATGATCAGGTTCTAGACCATAGACCTGGTCCAGGTCCAGATGATCAGGTTCTAGACCGTAGACATGGACCAGATCCAGATGATCACGTTCTAGACCATAGACCTGGTCCAGGTCCAGATGATCAGGATCTAGACCATAGACGTGGTCCAGGTCCAGATGATCAGGTTCTAGACCTTAGACCTGAACCAGATCTATATGATCAGGTTCTAGACCGTAGACCTGGTCCAGGTCCAGATGATCAGGTTCTAGACCTTAGACCTGTACTAGATCCAGATGATTAGGTTCTAGACCATAGACTTGGTCCAGGTCCAGATGATCAGGTTCTAGACCGTAGACCTGAAGCAGATCCAAATGATCAGGTTCTAGACAGTAGACCTGGACCAGATCCAGATGATCAGGTTCTAGACAGTAGACCTGGACCAGATCCAGATGATCAGGTTCTAGACCATAGACCTGGTCCAGGTCCAGATGATCAGGTTCTAGACAGTAGACCTGGACCAGATCCAGATGATCAGGTTCTAGACAGTAGACCTGGACCAGATCCAGATGATCAGGTTCTAGACCATAGACCTGGTCCAGGTCCAGATAATCAGGTTCTAGACCTTAGACCTGAACCAGATCCAGATGATCAGGTTGTAGACAGTCGACCTAGACTAGATCCAGATGATCAGGTTCTAGACAGTAGACCTGGATCAGATTCAGATGATCAGGTTCTAGACAGTAGACCTGGACCAGATCCAGACGATCACGTTCTAGACCATAGACCTGGTCCAGGTCCAGATGATCAGGTTCTAGACCGTAGACCTGGTCCAGGTCCAGATGATCAGGTTCTAGACCTTAGACCAGAACCAGATCCGGATGATCAGGTTTTAGACAGTAGACCTGGACCAGATCCAGATGATCAGGTTCTAGACCTTAGACCTGGACCAGATCCAGATGATCAGGTTCTAGACCATAGACCTGGACCAGATGATCACGTTCTAGACCATAGACCTGTTCCAGGTCCAGATGATCAGGTTCTAGTCCGTAGACCTGGTCCAGGTCCAGATGATCAGGTACTAGACCGTAGACCTGGTCCAGGTCCAGATGATCAGGTTCTAGACCATAGACCTGGACCAGATCCAGATGATCAGGTTCTAGACCGTAGGGGAGGACCTTATCCAGGTGATCAGGTTCTAGACAGTAGACCTGAACCAGATCCAGATGATCAAGTTCTAGACAGTAGACCTGGACCAGATCCAGATGATCAGGTTCTAGACCATAGACCTGGTCCAGGTCCAGATGATCAGGTTCTAGACCTTAGACCTGAACCAGATCTATATGATCAGGATTCTAGACCGTAGACCTGGTCCAGGTCCAGATGATCAGGTTCTAGACCGTAGACCTGGATCAGATTCAGCTGATCAGGTTCTAGACAGTAGACCTGGACCAGATCCAGATGATCACGTTCTAGACCATAGACCTGGTCCAGGTCCAGATGATCAGGTTCTAGACCATAGACCTGGTCCAGGTCCAGATGATCAGGTTCTAGACAGTAGACCTGGACCAGATCCAGACGATCACGTTCTAGACCATAGACCTGGTCCAGGTCCAGATGATCAGGTTCTAGACCGTAGACCTGGTCCAGGTACAGATGATCAGGTTCTAGACCGAAGACCTGGAGCAGATCCAAATGATCAGGTTCTAGACAGTAGACCTGGACCAGATCCAGATGATCAGGTTCTAGACCGCAGACCTGGTCCAGGTTCAGATTATCAGGTTCTAGACCTTAGACCTGAACCAGATCCAGATGATCAGGTTCTAGACAGTAGATCTAGACTAGATCCAGATGATCAGGTTCTAGACCGTAGACCTGGATCAGATTCAGCTGATCAGGTTCTAGACAGTAGACCTGGACCAGATCCAGATGATCACGTTCTAGACCATAGACCTGGTCCAGGTCCAGATGATCAGGTTCTAGACCGTAGACCTGGTCCAGGTCCATTTGATCAGGTTCTAGCCCTTAGACCAGAACCAGATCCAGCTGATCAGGTTCTAGACAGTAGACCTGGACCAGATCCAGATGATCAGGTTCTAGACCTTGGACCTGGATCAGATCCAGGGTGATTAAAGCCGTGATCTGTTCATCCATCGACTCTAAAATAGAAATAAAGACTCATTTAAGGCTGTTACTATCAACATCCAAGTGGATGTTAAAGTTACTTTGACCACTTTGTCTAAACTGAGCTCTAAACCAAATAAAAATCTGAGAACTCAGACAGAAACTCTAGACCAGTACCAGCAGGGGGCGCTACCCTACCACTAACTAGACTGGATTCTCTGACCTCCAGCTCTGGATGGTTGGACTGAACTGGGTCGGGACCAGAGAAGGAAGAACTAGAAAATTCCGGATAAATTTTGATATGTGCATGCCCGCTTGAATGTAAAACACATTTATTGTCTGTGTCTTCGCAGAGGGCCATTTCTTGGGTATTAAGACAGTTGGGTAAAATGGCCCTCTGCTTTGCAGAGGGCCATTTTACTGCATTACAATATGTGCTGCCAATGCATTGGCATGCACATAACTAGAAAATTCCGGAGAAATTTTGATATGTGCATGCCCGCTTGCAGCACATTTATTGCCAGCACTTGAGTATTATTGCCAGCACTTGAGTAAAATGGCCCTCTGCTTCGCAGAGGGCCATTTTACCCTCTGCTTCGCAGAGGGCCATTTTACTGCATAACAATAACTAGAAAATTTCGGAGAAATTTTCAGGCGTGGCCAATTAAGCCGCCCGTCAGCGGATAACCTGATAGAAGACTTCTGGGATATTGACCTTCTGGGCCAACATCAGTGTGTGACCTCAGAAATGCACTTCTGGAAGAATGGTCAAAAATCCCCAATAAACACACTTCCTAGAAGTGTTGAAGCTGTTCATGCTGCAAAGGGTGGATCCACATCATATTGATAAGGAATGGGATGAACTAAAGCTCATATGTGAGTCAAGGCTGTGATCATTCTCATAATATATCATATACTGTGCCTGAAGAACAGGCAGAAAGGGGCGGGGCTTCAGGGGAGGCAGTCACATGTGCGGCTCCTCCTGCGTGTGTATGTGTGTCTGTGAGTTTTGGAGAGAAACAGCCAGCGACCCCCTAATTACACTGTCTCCAGTCAGTCCAAACCTGGATTTCTGTGTCCGAACAAACGGCTGTAATTCAAAGGCTGAATACGTTTTTGAAAAAATTCTTGAACCGTGAGCGCCACAAGGCTTTCAGCTACGCGGTGATATATATTTTATTTCGTAAATGTTTTCCGTTTTTAAACTAGAGCAGTTTTAAAAAGTATAAAATTAGCCTCTGGAGCAGTAGGCTGTCGATTCTGTCAAAGTCCGATTTTCCCTGTCCCGAACAAACTGCTCTTATTCAAAAACCGAATGAGTTTTTGAAAAAATTCTTGAACCGTGAGTGCCACAAGGCTTTCAGCATTACAGGGATATATTTCTTATTTCTCAAATGCCTACGTTTTTTAAATGACGGCAGTGTAAAAATATGAAACTTTTTCCTGTCAGACGAGACTTTTGAAAAATGTCCCCATAGAAATATATAGGAGCTGGGAAGGACCACCTTGAACTCTAGGTTGATTTGACGGAAAACTAAACACCACACAGACACAGAAGTCACATCATCTGAAAGAGGACAAAAATGCCTACGTTTTGATGTATAATTTATGTAGGTTGAGCAAAAGGAGTGGACGTGAAAAAGGAAAAGGCAGTTTTAATTTTTTTTTTTCTTCTCTCCTCGGAGCTAGAGTGCGTGATGACATCACTAGAGTGAGGAGGGTTTTTTGAAGATTTTGTAAAAATCATAAAACGTAAATCGTGATTTCTCAAAGACCGTAAATCACAACAATACACGGCTTCATTATGTCATAGGTCAAAGTCTTGTGACCCGTTTAAACTTCGAATGGTGTCTCTGTGATGAAATATGGCTGAGCTATAGAGCTCCAAAGAGGGCTGGGTTTGAGCTGGATCTTCGCAGAGGGCCATTTTACTGCATAACAATATGTGCATTGCCACTACTTTGGCATGCACATAATAAAAATAAGAAGAAAAAAAAAAGGGAAACCAATCCTGGATACTAATAATACGCCTTCAAAAACGCGTTTTTTGTCGTTTTCTCAGTCGTTTTTTTTTTTTTTTTTGGATTTTTTTCTTCCATAGCGAGGGCGGTGTAACCCAGAAGCAGGGGCATCTTGGGTATTAAGACAGTTGAGTAAAATGGCCCTCTGCAAAGCAGAGGGCCATTTTACTGCATTACAATATGTGCATGCCACTGCTTTGGCATGCACATAATAAGCATCAGTCCAGTTCTGAGTGTTCTTGACTAAACTTCCGATCAAGTTCCTGGAAGAGAAGAAGAAGAAGGAGCAGAAGAAGAAGCAGCAGAAGAAGAAGGAGCCGCAGGAGGATAAACAGGACGAGTAGCAGAAGCTTCTGCTGCGTGAGCTTTCCAGCTTTTACGCTGAAATTACCAACCGGAAGTGCGCGTCTTCATCCCGTTAGCATGACTGGATGTCTGTCAGTCGGCGCTCGTGCAGGATCGCGGGGACAGTCCGGACATCAGAGTGTGATGCGTGAGCGCGCGAGTCTGCGGCTGCGCGCGCTGCGGCTCGCAGGTGTTTGATCCTGATAGAACATCTGGACACCTGCAGGTTAGAGACGCAGGCTGCGTCCCGTCCGGACCAGCAGGTTCTGCTGTGGAGAACCGGAGGAAACATCCGGACCTGGACGAGTCAGGACCCTGAACCTCCTGTTGTTTGGGAGCTTGTGTAGGATGTCTGATGTTTTGAACCCCCTCCCCTGAAGTTGTGGACCTTCTGGAGTGTTCTGGAGCGCCCCTAGGGCCTGTTGTGGTGTTCTGGTTCTCCTCCAGGACCACCTCCGGTGTTTTTGAGCTGCTCGACTACCTCCCGTGGTGCTTTGAAGCCCCTCCTGGACCTCCTGTGGTGTTTTGGAGCTCTTGTAGGACCTCTGCTGTTTTGGAGCTCCTCTGGGGGTTTAAAGGAGCTCTTGGACCTCCTCTAGAGCTTTACTCTGTTCAGGTGTGCTGGTTCCGTCTGCAGGAGAACCAGTAGTTCGTGGACCTCCTCCTGCAGCTCCTACAGCTCCTTCATGGATCCGGCCTGCTCCCAGTTCCTGGCCCGGTTGATGCGAGAGCTGGGTCCCCCCAGCAGCAGCAGGATGACGTCCCCCGACCTGTGCAGTTCTCTGTGCGCTCGCTTCGACCTGCTCCACCTGGTGAAGATCCGCAGCCTCCTGTTCCACACGGCCAGCGTGGACCCCGCCTTCCCCACCAGCCTCCTCCAGGACCGCATGTTCTGCTCCTCCGAGGAGGACCCTCAGAAAAAGAAGCTGATGGTGGCGGCGGACATCGTGGCCATGTTGAATCTGATCCAGATGGATGGGGATGAGCAGGCGGCGGCACTGCTCGGTAACGGGGGGTTCAGGTATGACCGCTGTCATCACCATGGTGATGGCCCACCTCAGCAGCTGCCTCAGGCTCCAGCCTCCTGTGAGTGCAGCCAGTTCCTCCACAGTTCTGATCCCAACTTCCTGCTGAAACGTGGAGCCCCCCCTCAGGACCAGCAGCCCGGCACCGGTCTGGCTCCCCCTCCTGACCGGTCTTACTGTCCCACGGACAGCGAATCGGCCACCGACCAGGAGTCCCTGCAGCAGCCAGTTCAGTCCTGCAGCCACCGGAGGAACCTCCTGAAGGTCTCACCACAGGTGGGTCTTCTGAACAGGTGCTCTCTGTCACGGTCGTTTGATTAGTGCCAAAATGGTTCTTTAATGTTGCGCTTTAATGTTGCACGCTGATGTACGTTGACTTGTTCATTCATGTACGTTGGGTCCCGTATGTGGCTCAGTGGTTTAAACTTGTGGTCCATGTACGGAGGCTGGATTCCTCCTCCAGTGGTTGCAGGTTCGACTCCTGGCCTGTGACCTTTTGCTGCGTGTCTTTGCTCTGACTCTGTATGTTAATGTTGTATGTTGACATTGCATGTTGACATATTTTGATGTTCTACACTGATGTCATATAATGTTTTTGTATGATAATGTACGCTGACGTACATTGATGTTATTTGTTAATGTTTTACGCTGACGTATGTTGACATATGTTAATGTATGTTGACGTATGTTGATATATATTGACGTATGTTGACGTATGTTGACATGTGTAAATTTATGTTGACATAGTGCTGGGGGGTATACTGGTTCTTACCGAATATCAGTGTTTATTTTTCTTATGATATGAATTTTTCATATACCGTAATACCGGTGAGTATGTACTGTAGCGTACGCAACGTTGGGAACGCCGCGCGGCGGAACGTAAGTGCCGCAGAACATTGTTTGACAGGGGACTGTTTTGCAGTTGCACTGGAGGCACAACACGCTACTAGTTTCTGGTTAAACGGTGATGGCTGCAAACAGAGAACGTCCCGAAGTGGAAGCTCCAAAATGGCAACATGAGACTGAGGAACTTCTTCCTGAACCAGGAGCCGTGGATTTAAAAAAGACGACGTCCAACAAACTACAATAATCTGCAAATGTTGCCGAGCTAAAGTAGCCGCGGGAGGCTACAATATTCACTCCTCGTGATAGTAAAATAGGTAATTCTAAGCCAATTTACTGCAGCAATTCCTCTAAATGATCAGAAAATGTGGTTAAATGTGGTTCAAAAAAATAAAAAATACCGTGACATACAGTGAAACCGATATAATTTTGAAAAATATCGTGATATGAATTTTTGGTCATACCGCCCAGCACTATGTTGACGTATGTTGACGTGTGTTGATATATGTTAATGTATGTTGACATATGTTGACGTATGTTTATGTATATTGACGCATGTTGATGTATGTTGACATATGTTTATGTATATTGACGTACGTTGACGTATGTTGACATATGTTAATATATGTTAACGTTAGCTGATATATATTGACATATGTTGACGTATGTAGGGCCCTATGAAATCGTTTTATTCCGTTTTAATTTTTTTCATTTTTGGTGTTTTTCGGTTTTTAATTTTTGAGAATTCCGTTCTTTTAGCATTTAATGCAAATTTACCCCAAGACAGTATAGAAAGTAATGAAATATAGACAATTTATGCAATTATAACTGTAAACTATAATGTTTTCATACTTTTAAACATATTGTGTCCAACAAAACATTGATTTTTTTTTGACAAACAAAAGAAATTCAAAAGTTCTTTTTATGTAATAAATAACTAAGAAAAAAAAAAACTCAAATAGGTAAAATCCATTTTAAGTGCCAAAAAGAAAGAAATTGCAAGAGCAGTAAACTAATCATTTTAGCTTGTACCTTATATTTTTCAGGTACAAACTATGTGTCTGATAAGCTGTGGTAAATATAGTTTTTGCTGTTAAGTAGATTTTATTTAATCCAAAGCACTGAACACTGGTTGTGTGTATGAGTGTGTGTTTTTTTTTCTTTAGGTGTTCCGGCTGTTACAGACATCACCGTTTAAATACATAATTGTCAGCCTCTTTGTGTTTAACTCAGTAAGTGACTCTCGCCTTTTGACGTTTGTCCTTTTCACTCATTAAATGATCCTGGTTGGAAGACTACGGGGCAGACCAGGACATGCTGGAGAGATTTAGGGCCTGATCTTCCGCCAGATCTGCTAAAGCTGTTTTTAAGGGATAGCAGGTAGCGGAAGGGGCGTTGACCCGCAAAAAACGCAATCTTCCACTTTGCTAAACCCGCTATCCCACCTGCGCTACCCGCTATATTATGCAAGAGAGTGGTTAGGGCGTTCCAGCTGTTAAACCAATCAGTGCGTCAGCAGCTGTTGCTTTTAAGAGCAGGTTGCGCTAACCGCTATGGAGCGTCTTTTCATCCAGATCAGAGCAGCTCTCATGTGCAGCTCGTCTGGGACTCTGCTGTAGAGCTTCCTCCTCTTCCTTCCTCCTCCTCCTCTGCACTGATATATACATACAACTATTTTTACACAGACAATTCCTATCGGCTACCTGAAAGTCTCAGGTAGCCTCCCAGTAAACTCGCTCTGGTCGTCTGTGGTTTAACTGGCGATCAAGCCGTTTAAGATGATCTCTGCTATTTTCTCAGGGGTTTAACTGAGGCCAAATCACGCTTTTTATACAAGAGTTGTGACCAGGTGGACGTGCATTGATGCCATTTGGATGCGCTCTTGAACACGCTGACGTGCGGGTTGCGTTTGTAGAAAGAATTGCGGGTTTATGCAAATTACCGTTTGTCATATTGCACATTTAAAGTGAATTCCGTTTTTAATCTCCAATTCCGCGATTCCGTCCGCAATTCCGTGATCGCGGATTCCATAGGGCCCTACATATGTTGATGTACGTTAACGTATGTTAATGTATATTGGCGTAGGTTGATGTACACTGAAGTTGAATGTTTGGGCCAATTCCAATTCCTCCCTTAACCCTCAATCTCAACCCTCGCCCTTAACCCTCAGTCTTTGGCCCTCCAAAGTAAGTGTAAGGGCTATCTCGTGACTTAGAAATGGGACACCCCTTGGGTGCAGTTACGTCTTCAGACTGTGGGGGGCGGCCTTACACCAAAGCTACGTCCAGTCTGTCAAGAAAATGACGACGACAAAGAAGAAGGAGAAGAAGACGTAGAAGAAGAATAAGATAATGTAGATATATATAACGAAGACAGTAAGATAGTTTCGTAACATTTATATCTTTATTAACTACGAAAATATGTACATTTGTAGCTCGCTTTTTTCGGCGCCATCTTTTTCGAAGACGTCTTGGCGAAAATACGCAATGCCTTCTGGGTAGCCCTTACTTCCAAGGGTGGTGCCGGAGAATCTCAATACTGAGGGCGATACAGCCCTCAAACTTGTCCCTCAACTTGACGTTCTAAGAATCGGGACAGCACTTGCACTTCACGGGAGCGCGCATTTTTGAGGTTGAGGGTTGAGATTGAGGGTTAAGGGAGGAATTGGAATTCGCCCTTTATGTACATTAATGCTGATGTTGTACATTGATGTTATACGTCGAGAAACCGTTTGATTTAAGGTTCTTGTATATTTGTGAGGTTTTCAACAGGTTACTATCTCTATGCTCAGTTATGACCTGGTCACTTTTCTGGGTTGCTCTTTCAGGTAGTCACCAGAGACTGGAAACAGACCAGCAAGGCAGCTGACAACGTCATTACCAGAGACTGGAAAGAGACCAATAAGACTGCTGATGAGGTCAAAGACTGGAAACAGACCAGTAAGGCTGCTGATGGCTGCCTCTGGAGGGACATGCACAAATCCGCCAACTTCTTTAACCACAGCTTCGAACTTCCCTACAGTAACCCCTACTTTGAACCAGTAGTCCACCCCCCACTCCAGGACAGACTGAGGGTGAAGCACGAGAGCTTGGATGACTTGCAGGCGTCCACGTACTTTGGTCCCACGCCAGCGTCTGATCATGTGACCTGCAGGAAGCTGGTGAACAAGGCAGGGAGGCCGCCAGCCTGGCCGGTCAAAAGTTTCAGTCTCAACACAGAAGACGTCCCACCAGGCTTTCAACGGCCTGTCCTGAAAACCAAACTGCTTCCTGAAAGTCGCCAGTGCAGCATCAGCATCATCAGCACTGAGGAGCGGAAGTTCCATCGTCCAAACCACAAGGCGCTGGATTCTCCCGGCCTGGTAAAGAAAGGAGACATCGCACTGATGACGAGACCTGACAGAAGGTGCAAGGAAAAAAACCCGATGAATGCGTCGTTTCAGGGAGGAGACTGCATCTCCAGCGTTGGAACTCAGACGGAGCAGGTTGAGCAGAAGAAGGCCCGGGACCCCCTGCCCAAGTCCAAAGACAGGGAAAGACATCAACTGAAACAGTCCGATGAGGACTCCGACATGGTTAGTGACAACATTAGCGACATTTTCCGCTTCCTAGATGACATGAGCATCTGTGACTCTCTGGGCATTGTCCAGTCATCGTGCCACAACAGTACTGCCTCCCTCTCCCAGGGAGCGCTGAAGTCCGACGGTGACAGCTCACCTGAACGCAACACGGTCAAACTGGCCAAGTCCAAGTTGGACCGCCTCTTCCATTCACTGGAAAACTCAGACGACGAGCTCAAACTGAGTGTGTGTAAACTGGTGATGAGGATTGGTGAGATCGAGAAGAAGCTAGAGTCTCTGTCAGGGGTCCGCAGCGAGATCTCCGAGGTCCTGTCCAAGCTCAACAAGCTGGACAAGAAGATCCAGGAGCCTAAGGAGGCCAAGGCCCAGGAGCAACAGCGGGACAGAATGTCAGCATCTGGGTACAACGCAACCCCAGAGGAAGCTCAGCCCCAATCCAACAGCAGCCTCCCAGCACACTTGTTCCAGTGCCACACCACCGGT
The DNA here is from genome assembly GCA_018398805.1 of Hirundichthys speculiger. Lineage (NCBI taxonomy): Eukaryota > Metazoa > Chordata > Actinopteri > Beloniformes > Exocoetidae > Hirundichthys > Hirundichthys speculiger. The sequence goes on from JAGFBZ010003000.1 coordinate 20,536, forward strand.
CACAACAGGAGGAGGGACTTTGGCCCGACAGGGGAGTCGGCTCACTTTGACGAGGCCGATGGCCTCAGGACGAAGGCCCTGAGGAGCAACATGTTCACCGCCAGGTCGTCCCGCTCACTCAACGAGGAGAACAGCGCCACCGAGTCCAAGATCACCAGCATCACAAACTCTCCATGTGACTGGAGGACGATGTCCCATTCCCGCTGCCCTCCAGATGATGGCCTGGATGCTGACCGGGGGCTGCAGAGCAAGGCATCGGACAGACATCGCAAAGCCAAGCAGGTGCGTTCAGGATCAGTGGTCCTGTGTAAAACATTGATGGACTCAGAAAGCTGAGGCCTGTTGAAGGTCATACAGGGCGACTGTTGGTTTAACAGTCTTTTATGTAGAAACTTGTTAATAAACACAGCTGCAAGATTTAAACAGATCATCCTAACAGTTCCAGACAGACGATGAGATCCAGAACAAAGTAGCTCAAAAGTAGAACAATGACAAGTTTTGATGTTAACTTGAAGTTGATGGTGATAAACACTGCAGAGGTGACAAACAGCTGCCAAGCAACAACTAAATATAATGTTACACACTGACAGTTGAAGGTTCTGGTCTCAGAGGGAAGGTAAGTCCAGCTGCCCTGAAGAGAAGACTCAGAAAAGACTCTGAGAAGACTCGAAGATGACTCAGAGCAGACTCAGAGAAGACTCAGAGAAAACTCTGAGAAGACTTGGAGAAGACTCAGAAGACTTGGAGAAGACTCACAGAAGACTTGGAGAAGATTCGAAGATGACTCAGAGTAGACTCGGAGAAGACTCAGAGAAGACTCGGAGAAAACTCGGAGAAGACTTGGAGAAGACTCAAAGATGACTCAGAGTAGACTCGGAGAAGACTCAGAGAAGACTTGGAGAAAACTCGGAGAAGACTTGGAGAAGACTCGAAGATGACTCAGAGCAGACTCGGAGAAGACTCGGAGAAAACTCTGAGAAGACTTGGAGAAGACTCAGAAGACTTGGAGAAGACTGACAGAAGACTTGGAGAAGACTCGGAGAAAACTCTGAGAAGATTCGAAGATGACTCAGAGTAGACTCGGAGAAGACTCAGAGAAGACTAGGTGAAAACTCGGAGAAGACTTGGAGAAGACTCGAAGATGACTCAGAGCAGACTCGGAGAAGACTCGGAAAAAACTCTGAGAAGACTCGAAGATGACTCGGAGAAGACTCAAAGAAGACTCACAGAAGACTCGGAGAAAACTTGGAGAAAACTCGGAGAAGACTTGGACAAGACTTGAAGATGACTCAGAGCAGACTCGGAGAAGACTCAGAGGAGACTTGGAGTAAACTTAGAGAAGACTCAGTGAAAACTCAGAGAAAACTCGGAGCAGACTCGCAGAAAACTTGGAGAAGACTCAGAGAAGACCCGGAGAAGACTCAAAGAAAATTCAGAAAACTCAGAGAAGACTCAGCAAAGACTCGTAGAAGACTCAGAGAAAACTTAGAAAACTTGGAGAAGACTTGGAGAAGATTCGAAGATGACTCAGAGTAGACTCGGAGAAGACTCAGAGAAGACTCGGAGAAAACTCGGAGAAGACTTGGAGAAGACTCAAAGATGACTCAGAGTAGACTCGGAGAAGACTCAGAGAAGACTTGGAGAAAACTCGGAGAAGACTTGGAGAAGACTCGAAGATGACTCAGAGCAGACTCGGAGAAGACTCGGAGAAAACTCTGAGAAGACTTGGAGAAGACTCAGAAGACTTGCAGAAGACTGACAGAAGACTTGGAGAAGACTCGGAGAAAACTCTGAGAAGATTCGAAGATGACTCAGAGTAGACTCGGAGAAGACTCAGAGAAGACTAGGTGAAAACTCGGAGAAGACTTGGAGAAGACTCGAAGATGACTCAGAGCAGACTTGGAGAAGACTCGGAGAAAACTCTGAGAAGACTCGGAGAAGACTCGAAGATGACTCGGAGAAGACTCAAAGAAGACTCACAGAAGACTCGGAGAAAACTTGGAGAAAACTCGGAGAAGACTTGGACAAGACTCGAAGATGACTCAGAGCAGACTCGGAGAAGACTCAGAGGAGACTTGGAGAAAACTTAGAGAAGACTCAGTGAAAACTCAGAGAAAACTCGGAGCAGACTCGGAGAAAACTTGGAGAAGACTCAGAGAAGACCCGGAGAAGACTCGTAGAAGACTCAGAGAAAACTGAGAAAACTTGGAGAAGACTCGGAGAAGACTCGAAGATGATTCAGAGCAGACTCAGGGAAGACTCAGAGAAGACTCTGAGAAAACTCTGAGAAGACTCAGCGAAGACTCTGAGAAAACTCTGAGAAAACTTGGAGAAGACTCAGAGAAAACTCAGTGAAGACTGGGAAAACTCGAAGATGACTCAGAGAAGACTGAGAAAACTCAAAGATGACTCTGAGAAAACTCTGAGAAGACTTGGAGAAAACTCGGAGAAAACTCTGAGAAGACTTTGAGAAGACTCGAAGATGACTCAGAGCAGACTCTGCGAAAACTCGGAGAAGACTCAGAGAAGATTCAAAGAAAACTCTGAGAAAACTCAGAGAAGACTCAGCAAAGACTCGTAGAAGACTCAGAGAAAACTGAGAAAACTTGGAGAAGACTCGAAGATGACTCAGAGCAGACTCGGGGAAGACTCAGAGAAGACTCTGAGAAAACTCTGAGAAGACTCAGCGAAGACTCTGAGAAGACTCAGAGAAAACTCAGTGAAGACTGGGAAAACTCGAAGATGACTCAGAGAAGACTGAGAAAACTCAAAGATGACTCTGAGAAGACTTGGAGAAAACTCAGAGAAAACTCTGAGAAGACTTTGAGAAGACTCGAAGATGACTCAGAGCAGACTCTGAGAAAACTCGGAGAAGACTCGGAGAAGACTCGGAGAAAAATCTGAGAAGACTTTGAGAAGACTCGAAGATGACTCAGAGCAGACTCTGAGAAAACTCGGAGAAGACTCGGAGAAGACTCGGAGAAAACTCTGAGAAGACTTTGAGAAGACTCGAAGATGACTCAGAGCAGACTCTGAGAAAACTCGGAGAAGACTCGGAGCAGACTCTGAGAAAACTCGGAGAAGACTCGAAGATGACTCAGAGCAGACTTGAAGAAGACTCAGAGAAAACTCTGAGAAGACTCAGAGAAAACTCGGAGAAGACCAAAGTCTTTCATCACTCTTTTCTCCACCTGCTCCGGCACTCTTCTTCACCTCTCTTCTTCATCCTCCACCTTCATCTCTGCTCCCTGTAGACTTTCATGAACATCTGACATTTGTACTTATAGACTAATGAGATTTGATTGGCTGCTAAGCAGTGGACCATGAAGCTCTCACCTGTCTACAACTGTATGAGTGGACCACATTTATCTGATTTAGTTCTCCAGGTACTGGCAGGTGTGAGTTGCAGCGCCCCCTGTGGACACAACTACACTGAATCTGTTTTTCTAACCAATGTCATCCATTGTTCAGATCCTTCCATCACAAGATGCAGAGCTTTAGCTTCAGCATCCTGATCTGATCTCTAGAACCTTCTCTGGTTTCTCCAGGCAGGACGCGACCATCAGCACGAGCTGTCCCAGTCACAGAGGCCCCCAAAACCAGCAAAGAAGTCCTACCTGATCGAACAGGTGTTTTCACCACACCCCTTCTCCCCCTCCGTCAAGGCCAGCGCTAAAGACAGCCTCCTGTTCGCCGACCTGCGGCTCAGCAGCCAGCCGACCTGGACCGTCCAGGAATATCGCCGCAATCCAGGAGAAAAGAGGAACCTGCAGGTACTGAGCTTTCCGGAAGACTGTCAGGAGACTCGCCTGTCTCCATGTCACATGTCCAACTGTCCTCTGAGTCACCAGGTCGGTTGTTTCTGCCTCTGGTCTGAAATGACTTCACCCAAACTAAAAGGGATTTATCTTCACAACTACATGTGTCTGATTCCTGCTGAATCCAGATGTGTCTTATTGTGTTAAATTACCCTGGAACATTAATATTTTTATCTCCACCTGAAAAGAAAACAGTAATTTGGGTTGAAATCAGCTGTAAATCAGTTCATCCAGGAATCAGCTGCAATAAATTTCGAAGTGAACCTGAGCAGGTGAACAGATGTTTGATTCCAGGTGTCCAGGAGGAACCAACTAAAACATCTGTTACCAGATCTGACCGTCCAGGTCTGACCGTCCAGGTCTCATCGTCCAAATCTGTCCGTCCAGGTCTGACGTCCAGATCTGACCGTCCAAATCTGACAGTCCAGGTCTGACCGTCCAAATCTGACCGTCCAGGTCTGACTGTCCAGATCTGACTGTCCAGATCTGATCGTCCAAATCTGATCGTCCAGGTCTGACCGTCCAGATCTGACCGTCCAAATCTTATCGTCCAGGTCTGACCTTCCAGATCTGACCGTCCAGATCTGACCGTCCAAATCTTATCGTCCAGGTCTGACCTTCCAGATCTGACCGTCCAGATCTGACGGTCCAAATCTGACGGTCCAGGTCTGACCGTCCAGATCTGACCGTCCAAATCTGACGGTCCAGATCTGACCGTCCAAATCTGACCGTCCAGATCTTACCGTCCAGATCTGACCGTCCAAATCTAATCGTCCAGGTCTGACCGTCCAGATCTGACCGTCCAAATCTGACGGTCCAGGTCTGACCGTCCAAATCTGACCATCCAAATCTGATCGTCCAGGTCTGACCGTCCAGGTCTGACCGTCCAAATCTGATCGTCCAGGTCTGACCGTCCAGATCTGACAGTCCAGGTCTGACCGTCCAGATCTGACCGTCCAAATCTGATCGTCCAGGTCTGACCGTCCAGATCTGACCGTTGAGATCTGACCATCCAAATCTGATCGTCCAGATCTGACCATCCAGATCTGACCGTCCAGATCTGACCGTCCACATCTGACCGTCCAGGTCTGACCGTCCAGATCTGACCGTCCAGATCTGGCGGTCCAAATCTGACCGTGCAGATCTGACTGTCCAAATCTGACCGTCCAAATCTGACGGTCCAGGTCTGACCGTCCAGATCTGACCGTTCAGATCTGACCGTCCAAATCTGATCGTCCAGATCTGACCGTCCAGGTCTGACCGTCCAGATCTGACCGTCCAGATCTGACCGTCCACATCTGACCGTCCAGGTCTGACCGTCCAAATCTGACCGTCCAAATCTGACGGTCCAGGTCTGACCGTCCAGATCTGACCGTCCAAATCTGATTGTCCAGGTCTGACCGTCCGATCTGACCGTCCAGATCTGACCGTCCAAATCTGACCGTCCAAATCTGACGGTCCAGGTCTGACCGTCCAGATCTGACCGTCCAGATCTGACCGTCCAAATCTGACGGTCCAGGTCTGACCGTCCAGATCTGACCGTCCAAAACTGACGGTCCAGGTCTGACCGTCCGATCTGACCGTCCAGATCTGACCGTCCAAATCTGACCGTCCAAATCTGACGGTCCAGGTCTGACCGTCCAGATCTGACCGTCCAAAACTGACGGTCCAGGTCTGACCGTCCAGATCTGACCGTCCAGATCTGACCGTCCAAATCTGACGGTCCAGGTCTGACCATCCAAATCTAACCATCCAGATCTGACCGTCCATATCTGACCGTCCACATCTGACCGTCCAGGTCTGACCGTCCAAATCTGACCGTCCAAATCTGACCGTCCAGGTCTGACCGTCCAGATCTGACCGTCCAAATCTGATTGTCCAGGTCTGACCGTCCGATCTGACCGTCCAGATCTGACCGTCCAAATCTGACCGTCCAAATCTGACGGTCCAGGTATGACCATCCAGATCTGACCGTCCAAAACTGACGGTCCAGGTTTGACCGTCCAGATCTGACCGTCCAGATCTGACCGTCCAAATCTGATGGTCCAGGTCTGACCGTCCAGATCTGACCGTCCAAATCTGACGGTCCAGGTCTGACCATCCAAATCTAACCATCCAGATCTGACCGTCCAAATCTGACGGTCCAGGTCTGACCGTCCAGGTCTGACCGTCCAGATCTGACCGTCCAGGTCTGACAGTCCAAATCTGACGGTCCAGGTCTGACCGTCCAGATCTGACCGTCCAAATCTGACGGTCCAGGTCTGACCGTCCAGGTCTGGTCCAGGTACCAGACTGGAGGACCAATTATATTTCAGTGATAAATCTCTGCAGTTATTGATCCATCCAGATACAGCTGCTGTTGACTCAGACCTCCAGACATTTACCTTCAAATTTCAGCTGAACTGGTTTTAGTCTCAGTGATGTCTGGTTGAACTGGTTTTGGTCTCTCAGTGATGTCTGGTTGAACTGGTTTTGGTCTCTTTGTGATGTCTGGTTGAACTGGTTTTGGTCTCAGTGATATCTGGTTGAACTGGTTTTGGTCTCTCTGTGATGTCTGGTTGATCTGGTTTTGGTCTCAGTGATGTTTGGTTGAACTGGTTTTGGTCTCTCAGTTATTTCTGGTTGAACTGGTTTTGGTCTCTTTGTGATGTCTGGTTGATCTGGTTTTGGTCTCAGTGATGTCTAGTTGAACTGGTTTTGGTCTCAGTGATGTTTGGTTGAACTGGTTTTGGTCTCTCAGTTATGTCTGGTTGAACTGGTTTTGGTCTCTCAGTGATGTCTAGTTGAACTGGTTTTGATCTCTCAGTGATGTCTGGTTGAACTGGTTTTGGTCTCTTAGTGATGTCTGGTTGAACTGGTTTTTGTTTCTCAGTGATGTCTGGTTGAACTGGTTTTGGTCTCTCAGTGATGTCTGGTTGAACTGGTTTTGATCTCTCAGTGATGTCTGGTTGAACTGGTTTTGGTCTCTCAGTGATGTCTGGTTGAACTGGTTTTGGTTTCTCAGTGATGTCTGGTTGAACTGGTTTTGGTCTCTCAGTGATGTCTGGTTGAACTGGTTTTGGTCTCAGTGATGTCTTGTTGAACTGGTTTTGGTCATTCAGTGATGTCTAGTTGAACTGGTTTTGGTCTCTCAGTGATGTCTGGTGTGACTGGTTTTGGTTTCTCAGTGAGGTCTGGTTGAAGTGGTTTTGGTCTTTCAGTGATGTCTGGTTGAACTGGTTTTGGTCTCTCAGTGATGTCTGGTTGAACTGGTTTTGGTCTCTTTGTGATGTCTGGTTGAACTGGTTTTGGTCTCAGTGATATCTGGTTGAACTGGTTTTGGTCTCTCTGTGATGTCTGGTTGATCTGGTTTTGGTCTCAGTCATGTTTGGTTGAACTGGTTTTGGTCTCTCAGTTATTTCTGGTTGAACTGGTTTTGGTCTCTTTGTGATGTCTGGTTGAACTGGTTTTGGTCTTTCAATGATGTCTGGTTGAACTGGTTTTGTTCTCAGTTTTTTCTGGTTGAACTGGTTTTGGTCTCTCTGTGATGTCTGGTTGATCTGGTTTTGGTCTCAGTGATGTCTAGTTGAACTGGTTTTGGTCTCAGTGATGTTTGGTTGAACTGGTTTTGGTCTCTCAGTTATGTCTGGTTGAACTGGTTTTGGTCTCTCAGTGATGTCTAGTTGAACTGGTTTTGATCTCTCAGTGATGTCTGGTTGAACTGGTTTTGGTCTCTTAGTGATGTCTGGTTGAACTGGTTTTTGTTTCTCAGTGATGTCTGGTTGAACTGGTTTTGGTCTCTCAGTGATGTCTGGTTGAACTGGTTTTGATCTCTCAGTGATGTCTGGTTGAACTGGTTTTGGTCTCTCAGTGATGTCTGGTTGAACTGGTTTTGGTTTCTCAGTGATGTCTGGTTGAACTGGTTTTGGTCTCTCAGTGATGTCTGGTTGAACTGGTTTTGGTCTCAGTGATGTCTTGTTGAACTAGTTTTGGTCATTCAGTGATGTCTAGTTGAACTGGTTTTGGTCTCTCAGTGATGTCTGGTGTGACTGGTTTTGGTTTCTCAGTGATGTCTGGTTGAACTGGTTTTGGTCTCAGTGATGTCTGGTTGAACTGGTTTTGGTCTCTCAGTGATGTCTAGTTGAACTGGTTTTGATCTCTCAGTGATATCTGGTTGAACTGGTTTTGGTCTCTCAGTGATGTCTGGTTGAACTGGTTTTGGTTTCTCAGTGATGTCTGGTTTAACTGGTTTTGGTTTCTCAGTGATGTCTGGTTGAACTTGTTTTGGTCTCTCAGTGATGTCTGGTTGAACTGGTTTTGGTCTCAGTGATGTCTGGTGTAACTGGTTTTGGTCTCTCAGTGATGTCTGGTGTGACTGGTTTTGGTTTCTCAGTGAGGTCTGGTTGAACTGGTTTTGGTCTTTCAGTGATGTCTGGTTGAACTGGTTTGGGTCTCTCAGTAATGTCTGGTTGAACTGGTTTTGGTCTCAGTGATGTCTGGTGTAACTGGTTTTGGTCTTTCAGTGATGTCTGGTTGAACTGGTTTTGGTCTCCCAGTGATGTCTGGTTGAACTGGTTTTGGTCTCTCAGTTATTTCTGGTTGAACTGTTTTGGTCTCTCAGTGATGTCTTGTTGAACTGGTTATGGTCTTTCAGTGATGTCTGGTTGTCCTGGTTTTGGTCTTTCAGTGATTTCTGGTTGAACTGGTTTTGGTCTTTCAGTTACGTCTGGCTGAACTGGTTTTGGTCTCTCTGTGATGTCTGGTTGAACTGGTTTTGGTCTCAGTGATGTCTGGTTGAACTGGTTTAGGTTTTTCAATGTTGTCTGGTTGAACTGGTTTTGGTCTTTCAGTTATGTCTGGTTGAACTGGTTTTGGTCTAAGTTTTTTCTTGTTGAACTGGTTTTGGTCTCTCAGTGATGTCTGGTTGATCTGGTTTTGGTCTCATTGATGTTTCGTTGAACTGGTTTTGGTCTTTCAGTGATGTCTGGTTGAACTGGTTTTGGTCTCAGTGATGTCTGGTTGAACTGGTTTTGGTCTCAGTGATGTCTGGTTGAACTGGTTTTGGTCTCTCAGTGATGTCTAGTTGAACTGGTTTTGATCTCTCAGTGATGTCTGGTTGAACTGGTTTTGGTCTCTTAGTGATGTCTGGTTGAACTGGTTTTGGTTTCTCAGTTATGTCTGGTTGAACTGGTTTTGGTTTCTCAGTGATGTCTGGTTGAACTGGTTTTGGTCTCTCAGTGATGTCTGGTTGAACTGGTTTTGGTCTCAGTGATGTCTGGTGTGACTGGTTTTGGTTTCTCAGTGATGTCTGGTGTGACTGGTTTTGGTTTCTCAGTGAGGTCTGGTTGAACTGGTTTTGGTCTTTCAGTGATGTCTGGTTGAACTGGTTTGGGTCTCTCAGTAATGTCTGGTTGAACTGGTTTTGGTCTCAGTGATGTCTGGTGTAACTGGTTTTGGTCTTTCAGTGATGTCTGGTTGAACTGGTTTTGGTCTCCCAGTGATGTTTGGTTAAACTGGTTTTGGTCTCTCAGTTATTTCTGGTTGAACTGGTTTTGGTCTCTCAGTGATGTCTTGTTGAACTGGTTATGGTCTTCCAGTGATGTCTGGTTTAACTGGTTTTGGTCTTTCAGTTATGTCTAGCTGAACTGGTTTTGGTCTTTCAGTGATGTTTCGTTGAACTGGTTCTGGTCTTTCAGTTATGTCTGGCTGAACTGGTTTTGGTCTTTCAGTTATGTTTGGTTGAACTGGTTTTGGTCTCTCAGTTATTTCTGGTTTAACTGGTTTTGGTCTCCCTGTGATGTCTGGTTGAACTGGTTTTGGTCTCAGTGATATCTGGTTGAACTGGTTTTGATCTCTCAGTGATATCTGGTTGAACTGGTTTTTGTTTCTCAGTTATTTCTGGTTGAACTGGTTTTGGTCTCTCTGTGATGTCTGGTTGATCTGGTTTTGGTCTCAGTGATGTTTGGTTGAACTGGTTTTGGTCTCTCAGTTATTTCTGGTTAAACTGGTTTTGGTCTCTCTGTGATGTCTGGTTGATCTGGTTTTGGTCTCAGTGATGTTTGGTTGAACTGGTTTTGGTCTCTCAGTTATTTCTGGTTGAACTGGTTTTGGTCTCTCTGTGATGTCTGGTTGAACTGGTTTTGGTCTTTCAATGATGTCTGGTTGAACTGGTTTTGGTCTCAGTTTTTTCTGGTTGAACTGGTTTTGGTCTCTCTGTGATGTCTGGTTGATCTGGTTTTGGTCTCTCTGTGATGTCTGGTTGAACTGGTTTTGGTCTCAGTGATGTTTGGTTGAACTGGTTTTGGTCTCTCAGTTATTTCTGGTTGAACTGGTTTTGGTCTCTCTGTGATGTCTAGTTGAACTGGTTGTGGACTCAGTGATATCTGGTTGAACTGGTTTTGGTCTCTCAGTTATTTCTGGTTGAACTGGTTTTGGTCTCTCAGTTATTTCTGGTTGAACTGGTTTTGGTCTCTTTGTGATGTCTGGTTGAACTGGTTTTGGTCTCAGTGATATCTGGTTGAACTGGTTTTGGTCTCTCTGTGATGTCTGGTTGATCTGGTTTTGGTCTCAGTGATGTTTGGTTGAACTGGTTTTGGTCTCTCAGTTATTTCTGGTTGAACTGGTTTTGGTCTCTTTGTGATGTCTGGTTGAACTGGTTTTGGTCTTTCAATGATGTCTGGTTGAACTGGTTTTGTTCTCAGTTTTTTCTGGTTGAACTGGTTTTGGTCTCTCTGTGATGTCTGGTTGATCTGGTTTTGGTCTCAGTGATGTCTAGTTGAACTGGTTTTGGTCTCAGTGATGTTTGGTTGAACTGGTTTTGGTCTCTCAGTTATGTCTGGTTGAACTGGTTTTGGTCTCTCAGTGATGTCTAGTTGAACTGGTTTTGATCTCTCAGTGATGTCTGGTTGAACTGGTTTTGGTCTCTTAGTGATGTCTGGTTGAACTGGTTTTTGTTTCTCAGTGATGTCTGGTTGAACTGGTTTTGGTCTCTCAGTGATGTCTTGTTGAACTGGTTTTGATCTCTCAGTGATGTCTGGTTGAACTGGTTTTGGTCTCTCAGTGATGTCTGGTTGAACTGGTTTTGGTTTCTCAGTGATGTCTGGTTGAACTGGTTTTGGTCTCTCAGTGATGTCTGGTTGAACTGGTTTTGGTCTCAGTGATGTCTTGTTGAACTGGTTTTGGTCATTCAGTGATGTCTAGTTGAACTGGTTTTGGTCTCTCAGTGATGTCTGGTGTGACTGGTTTTGGTTTCTCAGTGATGTCTGGTTGAACTGGTTTTGGTCTCAGTGATGTCTTGTTGAACTGGATTTGGTCATTCAGTGATGTCTAGTTGAACTGGTTTTGGTCTCTCAGTGATGTTTGGTTGAACTGGTTTTGGTCTCTCAGTGATGTCTGGTGTGACTGGTTTTGGTTTCTCAATGAGGTCTTGTGTAACTGGTTTTTGTTTCTCAGTGATGTCTGGTTGAACTGGTTTTGGTCTTTCAGTGATGTCTGGTTGAACTGGTTTTGGTCTTTCAGTGATGTCTGGTTGAACTGGTTTTGGTCTCTCAGTGATGTCTGGTTGAAGTGGTTTTGGTCTCAGTGATGTCTTGTTGAACTGGTTTTGGTCATTCAGTGATGTCTAGTTGAACTGGTTTTGATCTCTCAGTGATGTCTGGTTGAACTGGTTTTAATCTCTCAGTGATGTCTGGTGTGACTGGTTTTGGTTTCTCAGTGAGGTCTTGTGTAACTGGTTTTTGTTTCTCAGTGATGTCTGGTTGAACTGGTTTTTGTCTTTCAGTGATGTCTGGTTGAACTGGTTTTGGTCTCTCAGTGATGTCTGATTGAACTGGTTTTGGTCTGTCAGTGATGTCTGGTGTAACTGGTTTTGGTCTCTCAGTGATGTCTGGTTGAACTGGTTTTGGTCTTTCAGTGATTTCTGGTTGAACTGGTTTGGGTGTTTCAGCATTGTCTGGTTGAACTGGTTTTGGTCTTTCAGTGATGTCTGGTTGAACTGGTTTTGGTCTCTCTGGGATGTCTGGTTGATCTGGTTTTGGTCTCATTGATGTTTGGTTGAACTGGTTTTGGTCTTTCAATGATGTCTGGTTGAACTGGTTTTGTTCTCAGTTTTTTCTGGTTGAACTGGTTTTGGTCTCTCTGTGATGTCTGGTTGATCTGGTTTTGGTCTCAGTGATGTCTAGTTGAACTGGTTTTGGTCTCAGTGATGTTTGGTTGAACTGGTTTTGGTCTCTCAGTTATGTCTGGTTGAACTGGTTTTGGTCTCTCAGTGATGTCTAGTTGAACTGGTTTTGATCTCTCAGTGATGTCTGGTTGAACTGGTTTTGGTCTCTTAGTGATGTCTGGTTGAACTGGTTTTTGTTTCTCAGTGATGTCTGGTTGAACTGGTTTTGGTCTCTCAGTGATGTCTTGTTGAACTGGTTTTGATCTCTCAGTGATGTCTGGTTGAACTGGTTTTGGTCTCTCAGTGATGTCTGGTTGAACTGGTTTTGGTTTCTCAGTGATGTCTGGTTGAACTGGTTTTGGTCTCTCAGTGATGTCTGGTTGAACTGGTTTTGGTCTCAGTGATGTCTTGTTGAACTGGTTTTGGTCATTCAGTGATGTCTAGTTGAACTGGTTTTGGTCTCTCAGTGATGTCTGGTGTGACTGGTTTTGGTTTCTCAGTGATGTCTGGTTGAACTGGTTTTTGGTCTCAGTGATGTCTTGTTGAACTGGATTTGGTCATTCAGTGATGTCTAGTTGAACTGGTTTTGGTCTCTCAGTGATGTTTGGTTGAACTGGTTTTGGTCTCTCAGTGATGTCTGGTGTGACTGGTTTTGGTTTCTCAATGAGGTCTTGTGTAACTGGTTTTTGTTTCTCAGTGATGTCTGGTTGAACTGGTTTTGGTCTTTCAGTGATGTCTGGTTGAACTGGTTTTGGTCTTTCAGTGATGTCTGGTTGAACTGGTTTTGGTCTCTCAGTGATGTCTGGTTGAAGTGGTTTTGGTCTCAGTGATGTCTTGTTGAACTGGTTTTGGTCATTCAGTGATGTCTGTCTAGTTGAACTGGTTTTGATCTCTCAGTGATGTCTGGTTGAACTGGTTTTAATCTCTCAGTGATGTCTGGTGTGACTGGTTTTGGTTTCTCAGTGAGGTCTTGTGTAACTGGTTTTTGTTTCTCAGTGATGTCTGGTTGAACTGGTTTTTGTCTTTCAGTGATGTCTGGTTGAACTGGTTTTGGTCTCTCAGTGATGTCTGATTGAACTGGTTTTGGTCTGTCAGTGATGTCTGGTGTAACTGGTTTTGGTCTCTCAGTGATGTCTGGTTGAACTGGTTTTGGTCTTTCAGTGATTTCTGGTTGAACTGGTTTGGGTGTTTCAGCATTGTCTGGTTGAACTGGTTTTGGTCTTTCAGTGATGTCTGGTTGAACTGGTTTTGGTCTCTCTGGGATGTCTGGTTGATCTGGTTTTGGTCTCATTGATGTTTGGTTGAACTGGTTTTGGTCTTTCAATGATGTCTGGTTGAACTGGTTTTGTTCTCAGTTTTTTTTCTGGTTGAACTGGTTTTGGTCTCTCTGTGATGTCTGGTTGATCTGGTTTTGGTCTCAGTGATGTCTAGTTGAACTGGTTTTGGTGGTCTCAGTGATGTTTTGGTTGAACTGGTTTTGGTCTCTCAGTTATGTCTGGTTGAACTGGTTTTGGTCTCTCAGTGATGTCTAGTTGAACTGGTTTTGATCTCAGTGATGTCTGGTTGAACTGGTTTTGGTCTCTTAGTGATGTCTGGTTGAACTGGTTTTTGGTCTCTCAGTGATGTCTGGTTGAACTGGTTTTGGTCTCTCAGTGATGTCTGGTTGAACTGGTTTGGTCTCTCAGTGATGTCTCTCAGGTTGAACTGGTTTTGGTCTCTCAGTGATGTCTGGTTGAACTGGTTTTGGTTTCTCAGTGATGTCTGGTTGAACTGGTTTTGGTCTCTCAGTGATGTCTGGTTGAACTGGTTTTGGTCTCAGTGATGTCTTGTTGAACTGGTTTTGGTCATTCAGTGATGTCTAGTTGAACTGGTTTTGGTCTCTCAGTGATGTCTGGTGTGACTGGTTTTGGTTTCTCAGTGATGTCTGGTTGAACTGGTTTTGGTCTCAGTGATGTCTTGTTGAACTGGATTTGGTCATTCAGTGATGTCTAGTTGAACTGGTTTTGGTCTCTCAGTGATGTTTGGTTGAACTGGTTTTGGTCTCTCAGTGATGTCTGGTGTGACTGGTTTTGGTTTCTCAATGAGGTCTTGTGTAACTGGTTTTTTGTTTCTCAGTGATGTCTGGTTGAACTGGTTTTGGTCTTTCAGTGATGTCTGGTTGAACTGGTTTTGGTCTTTCAGTGATGTCTGGTTGAACTGGTTTTGGTCTCTCAGTGATGTCTGGTTGAAGTGGTTTTGGTCTCAGTGATGTCTTGTTGAACTGGTTTTGGTCATTCAGTGATGTCTAGTTGAACTGGTTTTGATCTCTCAGTGATGTCTGGTTGAACTGGTTTTAATCTCTCAGTGATGTCTGGTGTGACTGGTTTTGGTTTCTCAGTGAGGTCTTGTGTAACTGGTTTTTGTTTCTCAGTGATGTCTGGTTGAACTGGTTTTTGTCTTTCAGTGATGTCTGGTTGAACTGGTTTTGGTCTCTCAGTGATGTCTGATTGAACTGGTTTTGGTCTGTCAGTGATGTCTGGTGTAACTGGTTTTGGTCTCTCAGTGATGTCTGGTTGAACTGGTTTTGGTCTTTCAGTGATTTCTGGTTGAACTGGTTTGGGTGTTTCAGCATTGTCTGGTTGAACTGGTTTTGGTCTTTCAGTGATGTCTGGTTGAACTGGTTTTGGTCTCTCTGGGATGTCTGGTTGATCTGGTTTTGGTCTCATTGATGTTTGGTTGAACTGGTTTTGGTCTCAGTGATGTTTGGTTGAACTGGTTTTGGTCTCTGTTTTTTCTGGTTGAACTGGTTTTGGTCTCTCTGTGATGTCTGGTTGAACTGGTTTTTGTCTCTCAGTGATGTCTGGTTTAACTGGTTTTGGTTTCTCAGTGATGTCTGGTCGAACTGGTTTTGGTCTCTTAGTGATGTCTGATTTAACTGGTTTTGGTCTCTCAGTGATGTCTGGTGTAACTGGTTTTGGTTTCTCAGCAATATCTGGTTGAACTGGTTTTGGTTTCTCAGTGATGTCTGGTTGAACTGGTTTTGGTTTCTCAGTGATGTCTGGTTGAACTGGTTTTGGTCTTTCAGTGATGTCTGGTTGAACTGGTTTTAGTCTTTCAGTGTTGTCTGGTTGAACTGGTTTTGGTCTTTCAGTGATGTCTGGTTGAACTGATTTTAGCTTCCCAGTGATGTTTGGTTGAACTGGTTTTGGTCTCTCGGTGATGTCTGGTTGGACCGGTTAAGGTCTCTCAGTGATGTCTGATTGAACTGGTTTTGGTCTGTCAGTGATGTCTGGTTGATCTGGTTTTGGTCTCTCAGTGATGTCTGGTTGAACTGGTTTTGGTCTCTCAGTGATGTCTGGTGTAACTGGTTTTGGTTTCTCACCGATATCTGGTTGAACTGGTTTTGGTTTCTCAGTGATGTCTGGTTGAACTGGTTTTGGTTTCTCAGTGATGTCTGGTTGAACTGGTTTAGGTCTTTCAGTGTTGTCTGGTTGAACTGGTTTTGGTCTTTCAGTGATGTCTGGTTGAACTGATTTTGGCCTCCCAGTGATGTTTGGTTAAACTGGTTTTGGTCTCCCAGTGATGTCTGGTTGAACTGGTTTTGGTCTCTCAGTGATGTCTGGTTGAACTGGTTATGGTCTCTCAGTGATGTCTGATTGAACTGGTTTTGGTCTGTCATTGATGTCTGGTTGAACTGGTTTTGGTCTCTCAGTGATGTCTGGTTGAACTGGTTTTGGTCTCTCAGTGATGTCTGGTGTAACTGGTTTTGGTTTCTCACCGATATCTGGTTGAACTGGTTTTGGTTTCTCAGTGATGTCTGGTTGAACTGGTTTTGGTTTCTCAGTGATGTCTCGTTGAACTGGTTTTGGTCTTTCAGTGATGTCTGGTTGAACTGGTTTTGGTCTTTCAGTGATGTCTGATTGAACTGATTTTGGCCTCCCAGTGATGTCTGGTTGAACTGGTTTTCGTCTCTCAGTGATGTCTGGTTGAACTGGTTATGGTCTCTCAGTGATGTCTGATTGAACTGGTTTTGGTCTTTCAGTGATGTCTGGTTGAACTGGTTTTGGTCTCTCAGTGATGTCTGATTGAACTGGTTTTGGTCTGTTAGTGATGTCTGGTGTAACTGGTTTTGGTCTCTAAGTGATGTCTGGTTGAACTGGTTTTGCTCTCTCAGTGATGTCTGGTTGAACTGGTTTTGGTCTCTCAGTGATGTCCGGTTGAACTGGTTTTTGTCTCTCAGTGATGTCCGGTTGAACTGATTTTAGCCTCCCAGTGATGTCTGATTGAACTGGTTTTGGTCTGTCATTGATGTCTGGTTGAACTGGTTTTGGTCTCTCAGTGATGTCTGGTTGAACTGGTTTTGGTCTCAGTGATGTCTGGTTGAACTGGTTTTGGTCTCAGTGATGTTTGGTTGAACTGGTTTTGGTCTCTCAGTTATTTCTGGTTGAACTGGTTTTGGTCTCTTTGTGATGTCTGGTTGAACTGGTTTTGGTCTTTCAATGATGTCTGGTTGAACTGGTTTTGGTTCTCTCAGTTTTTTCTGGTTGAACTGGTTTTGGTCTCTCTGTGATGTCTGGTTGATCTGGTTTTTGGTCTCAGTGATGTCTAGTTGAACTGGTTTTGGTCTCAGTGATGTTTGGTTGAACTGGTTTTGGTCTCTCAGTTATGTCTGGTTGAACTGGTTTTGGTCTCTCAGTGATGTCTAGTTGAACTGGTTTTGATCTCTCAGTGATGTCTGGTTGAACTGGTTTTGGTCTCTTAGTGATGTCTGGTTGAACTGGTTTTGGTTTCTCAGTGATGTCTGGTTGAACTGGTTTTGGGTCTCTCAGTGATGTCTGGTTGAACTGGTTGTTTGATCTCTCAGTGATGTCTGGTTGAACTGGTTTTGGTCTCTCAGTGATGTCTGGTTGAACTGGTTTTGGTTTCTCAGTGATGTCTGGTTGGAACTGGTTTTGGTCTCTCAGTGATGTCTGGTTGAACTGGTTTTTGGTCTCAGTGAACTGTCTGGTTGAACTGGTTTTTGGTCTCAGTGATGTCTGGTTGAGGTTTGGTCTCAGTGATGTCTGGTTGAACTGGTTTTTGGTCTCTCAGTGATGTCTGGTGGTGAACTGGTTTTGGTTTCTCAGTGATGTCTGGTTGAACTGGTTTTTGGTCTCAGTGATGTCTGGTTTGGTTAACTGGTTTGGTCTTCAGTGATGTCTGGTTGAACTGGTTTTGGTCTCTCAGTGATGTTTTTGGTTGAACTGGTTTTT
>JAGFBZ010003001.1:0-47741 GCA_018398805.1 Hirundichthys speculiger
ATGTAAAATCCCCCAGTTTTGTTCAGTCTCTGACTAGCAGATCTGTCACCGGACCAGCTCTCCTCCTACGGGTAAGAAGTTGCGGTCTAGGAGAGGTCCCTCACTAGATTTCCCTCAACTTATTTAAGCTGGTGTCGAGAATACGCCTAGCTCTCACTGCCTACTTCCAAACGTATGCCCCGCTCACTCCAAAACTGTCCTTCCGAGGAATAGCCGGGTGGCTCGAAGTCCGCTACGGTCCCGTCTGTTAACGGCAGCTCTTCTCTCACGATCTGGGCTCTGTTACAGGCTAGTAAACTTTAGCCTCGGACAGCGAGCCCAGGGACAATTTGACAAAATGTGGCTAAAATAACCCATAAGAACCTGTGTGTTAGTGCAGAGGCATAAACAAGTCTCAAATTCTGAATACAGATGTAATTCCACAACGACGTCTTATGACAGTTTTTATATTTATTAAAGCAGATTAGCAAGTTAAGCAACGCATTGATTGGTTAACAATTTATAATTCTTCCTACAGAGGCATTAAGCTGTGGCTTACGATCAGTTCATCTGGTTGGTCCAAGGACAGGCTGAGAGACGCATGTGGCCAGTATGCGGGTTCAAAGGCCGCTGGGCAGGGTGGAGAGAGAGAGCGCCTGGTCAGCCCCCGGGGACCCGGTTGGCCCCCCCCCTCCTCCTTACTAGCGGTGACTAGGCTAACCAAAAGGCTCCAATTATTCCTTCAAGAATTGGGAAAAATCCGTAATCCTGTCCAACGTCTTTCTGTCTTCTTTTTCTTGAAGTAATCCTTCCAGTTAATCCTTCGATGGGGGTCCTCGTCCATGTTTCAGCTAGTTCTTCTTCGTCTGAAAAATCGCTCCAGGAATCCACCCCGAGTCCCTCTGCCTCCCCGTTTATATGCGCTCTCTCTCTCCTTGCTGCCCCGCACCAGCCTCATCTGATTGGTTCTCTCACCTTTGCTGCATACATAATTTCCCTCAAACTCACATGACACTTCTGATTGGTTATTCCATATACAGAGGGTGCATAATTTTACAATCATGCATAACACACCCACAATACTTCACATGTTTACAGCTTGGCAGGGGCGTCACCTTAATCATCATGACATCATGGCACACACAAGCCTCAAGGTTACCTGTTTTTTCTTGGCTATACAGCTCGTTAAGCTAAAGCTTATCAGCTAACGCTAATCCTTATTCTGATTTCTACTTCACATCTGTTTATAATGTCCTTAATTGGCCAGGCTGATTAACTCATTTAACCACAGAATGTGCGCCTCATTTCATTCTTTTCTGCACAGTCCATGTCCAGGTTATGCTGAGGTCAGCGTGCCCCCGCTACTGTCCACACCTGGGTGCTGTTGGTCTTGGTGCCCGGAGCTGGCAGAATTGTTTTGAAACTCGGCCTTGTTGACTTCCAGCGAGGAACACGCTCTCTCTGTCTCTGGCCTTCTGACCCAACAAAAATAACTTTTTTTCCTTTAACATACACTATTTTAAAAATTAAAACACTAATACATTTGTTTTCTGATCCTTGACTAATCACACCCACATTTCATACATTTCATTGATTAGGAATGCTTACAAATCACGTAAATCA
This sequence comes from Hirundichthys speculiger, assembly GCA_018398805.1. Taxonomy (NCBI): domain Eukaryota; kingdom Metazoa; phylum Chordata; class Actinopteri; order Beloniformes; family Exocoetidae; genus Hirundichthys; species Hirundichthys speculiger. The sequence continues at coordinate 1,603 of JAGFBZ010003001.1, forward strand.
CCTCTCCTTCTTTACTTCACTTGTTTAGAGACTAGTTACCGGTCGTGTTTACATTACCTCACACGCGGCTGCTATCTCCTCTCCTGTTTTTGTTCACCATATCAGTTGTTTTTATTCCCCTGAGTACACAGTGACCTCCACTCAGCCGCTGAAAGCAAGACTCACAGTCCCGACCCAAATCATACCGAATACATCTTTCGATCAATCATCGGTTCTGATCATTGAATTATTGAATCACCCATTCATGGCTTATAGATTGATTCCAATCACATCAATTACCACTTTTTCTGTTTTCTCACATCCGTCTCTCCTTTAACACACAGAGTTAATAGTGATTATTGATTAGAAGCTGAGCTGATTCAACGATCTCTCCGGGTCATTTGACAAAATGCTTGGGGTCATTTTTGACCCCGCTTATGAAGAGTGGGTAGTATCAAAAAACTGCAATTTCTTAAAATTAATGAAAAAATAAATAAAAATACAATGGCTCATGTCACAAACATGTTTTATGAGGAATACCTGGAATAGGAAACATTAAACTTTTAACTTTAAAGATTTTGAAGAATAACAACCATGGGTCATTTTGACCCCACTTAGGCATCTAAGGGTTAAAACCAGTTTGAGAGTCCCAGTGAGTGAGGTCAGGACTGGGAAGCACTGGTCTCCCTCAGTATCTCTGGACTGCGTTGGAGCCCTGGTTGGCTCACAGGTCACAGAGCCCCACCTTCCCTCACTGGTGCAAGGAGTCTCAGGGTGCTGCCCAGCTGTAGTGGCCGTCCTTCAGCACCCCGAGGCTCCTGCTCTGCTCCCAGCTGCTGCTGCTGCTGCTGCTGCTGGCTTGCTGCCTTCCACCTTCCAGGACAGACTCCAGTCTGAGGGGAAGCCCTTGTTGGCCAGACACATGACATGGCCTTCCCCTGTCCAGCTCAACTTTGGAGGGGGGCAGCACTGTCAGGGTGGACGGACATCACCTAGGAGACACCATCGCTTAGAGAACGGAACCACTCAGTTCAAACACCAGACACTCAACACCTTTATGAGGGTTTTTTTTTTTTTTTTTCATTTTCAGAAGCTCTTCCAAGTTTCTCTGCTCCACCAGTCTCTCTCTCTCACACATCATTTCACTTGGCTACATTTCATGACACATTTTAATCAGAAATATGTCAAACTAGTCTCAGAAAACCTTCAAAACTCTCTAAAATCTAACACGGGAGGTCCAGACGTCTGGATCTAAGAAGCAGCATCACCAGGATCTAATTATATGCTCTAATCAAGGAGTAAAATTTTAAGCCTGATCTTAAGGTAGAGAGGAAGTCTTCCTCCTGGATCTAATCAGCCTGAAGTCTGAGAGTGAAGTGCTCTGACTGGGATAAAGAGAAAAAGAGAGAACTTTATAAACCATGGAGGGAAGTCAGTAAAGGTTTACATGTGAGCATAAGATTTCATGATCTATTCTGATTCAAGAGAGTCTCAATGCTCATCCTGTCATGCTTTCAGAGGAAAAAAACTCTGATCTTTGAGGAGAAAATGTGAAGAAGTTTTATAGATAAAATCTGTTCTGTTAACTTCTTTATAAATATCATTAAACATATGAATCTATAATTAAATCATCTTCAGAGTGATTCAAGTCTGTGTTGGAGTCAGTGAGCAGATTTCCATAGAGACACTTGCATCAGCAGCACCATGCTCCAGTGATCTGGGAGAGTTTATAGTCCTGACAGTTGACTCTGATGACTGACAGTGTCCTTCTGACAACAGAAGACACAGAAATCCTCCTCTCAGAAACATGACTTTGATCTGCGTCCCATCTGGACTCTCCTCTGCGCTGCTTCACAGGTAAGTCCAGAGAATCTAACTCCTCTATGAACAGTGTCCTCTGAATGAAGCTGATGAAGCATGAAGCTGTTTTCTGTTTTGTCTCTGTATCCTCAGAGTCCAGAGGTCAGTCACAGTGACTCAGTCTGGAGCAGTGAGATCAGCTCTGGGAGGCTCCGTCACCATCACATGTAAACCAGTCAGAATGTTTATAGCTCTAACTGCTTAGCTTGTACCAACAGAGAGATGGAGAAACTCCAAAACTCCTCTTTTTACTAGCAACAGAGCATCAGGAACACCAGATCGTTTTACAGGCAGTGGATCAAACTCTGACTTCACTCTGACCATCAGTGGAGTTCAGGCTGAAGATGCAGCAGTTTATTACTGTCAGAGTGCTCATGTTATCAACAGCAAAGGTGTGTTCACACAGTGAAAAACAGTCGTACAAAAACCTCCCTCAGTCAGACTGAACAGAAACTGAAGGACTGCAGCTGAAGCTGCTGCAGAGACTCATACAGTTCACTGAACACACACACAATTCAACATCTATTGTTACTGAACCTTTTTGATTATAGTGATTAACAGTATAACATTAACACTATGAACAGGTGCTACACATCCCGCCATTGAGGTGCAGCAGTCACAGACATCAGTAACTCCGCCACCAACTTTCTCATCGTCAGCCCTCAGCTTCCACATTGTGATACATGCAGGTAAAATGATACAGAAATACAGTTCACTGAACACACACACAGAAACTGTCACAAGAGATTTTAATCCAAATAATATATTCTTGAACAATGGCTTTTATTCAAATACATGTTGGTATCAAATTGGGGAGGAAATTTTTTGGTTTTATTAATCTTGTAATTTTGTCATTTTATTTGTCTCTAACAATATGCTTAAAAGTGATTTGTTTGTGTCACACAAGACCAATTCACATCATAATGTGTGACAAAGACAAAAGCACGGGGGTCAGCTGTTATTCATTGATCAAGGAGACACAGCAGGGGTCAGCTGTGACTTCCTAAATTCAATTAACATCAAGTAAATAACTTCTTGATCAAGGAACTGTATGACATCCCTAAATCAATCAGTCTGGTTTAAGACAAATGCCTGCTTGACCCACTCTGTATGTAAAAACCCGTAAGCACAATCGACATCTTCTGTCTTGGCATAAAGATCAGCCTCATCTCTGTTGAGACAGAGTACTCATTCAGAATTCTCTGTAATGCTGACTGACTGCTCTCCTTATGCTACATAAGTTTGTTTCTTTTCTCTAATAAATTTTGATTTTCTCATCAAGATCGGATCTTTTTTTTTTCCACAACAAAATCTTCCAAGAAAATATCAAAGACTCATTCAATAAAATTTGTGAATAAACTTTGACTTCAGTTTCAACATGGACATTTTGAAAATGACAAAGGTCAACATGAAGACGTCCACAATTAAAAATGAGATTACAATTACTTTCAAAATAGTTATGTCTAAATTCTCCCTGTTTACTGAAATCAAAGAAAAATAAATCAAAAGTTCCCTCATATACATATCTACATTGCAGATTTTAAGAACTTTTAGAAGGATTTTTGTTCCTGTAAGTTTTACAACAGCTTGTTTTTCATTATTGAGTTTGTCAGTTCTGATCCAACTACAAAGTTTGAATCTGCTGAGTTTGATCATTTCAATGTAACTAAAGTCTGAGAATAGTTCAGGACTGACTCTATTACTACTACTAACTCTAACCCTGCTGGTTGGTTTGATCATCAAAGTGAAGCTCCCAGTCTGACAGAGCTAATTTCAATCTTCGAGTGAGTCAGAGTTGACTGGCATGTGAGAGCTCACTTCTGCTGGATACATCTCTGAAACATTTCCATCCTTTATGTTCAGCCTTATCTGACTTCCCTTTGAAGAAGCTGAAACGTGACTGAGTCTGGCTATGGTTTGATAGAGTGACCTCCTGCTTGAGCATCGTTCTAAATGTGCGTCCAACTGGGTCTCTGATGCCTTGGTTGCCACAGTAGTAGCTTCTGGATGAATCCCATTATCAGCTTCAGGCTCAATGAGGGTGAAGAGATTAGAATCGGGGTCACCAATGTCTTGTCCTGATACAGAAAGGCTGGACCTTAGAACCATTTGCTGGGCTTCAGTTGACATGCTGGAATAAACCTGGTTGCATAATCCGCAGGATTCTGATCTGTCAGCACATAGTACCACTGGTCAGGATGTGTGGATCCTCTGATTACCCAGTTGGAAACATACAGATAAAACCTTCTTGTGGAATTATGTATGTAGCCTTGCTGTCAGTGAAGAACTTTACAGTGTGCCCCTCAACATCCAGCTCAGCCCGAATCAGCTCATGTAGTTCAACAGCCAACACCACTGCACAGAGCTCCATGCGGTGTTGCACAGGACGAGGAGCTAATTTTGGATTCCCCATGACAAATGCAACATGATTATGTTCCTCGGTGTCTGCAGCTCTCAAATAAGCCACCGCTCCTATAGCTACTGTGGAAGCTTTGGAGAAGATGTACAGTTCCTTCCTCTGTGTTGAAGACAGCAAAACTGGTAAATAGCACCTCTGTATGTGCAGGTCTTCCAGGACCCTTAAAGTGACCTTCCGTAGAGTCAATTCTGTCTCCTTTTGGGGTAAAAGAGAAGCGTCCCACTCTCTTTCTTCTGTTAATAATTCTCTAACGAGAATTTCCTTGCATTGTTATAGGAGCTACAAAACCCAGGAGATCATATAAATTATTGACAACACACCTCTTCTTGTGCACAGCTTATCCTCACGGGACAACAGGCAAGTGAAGCTGTCCATTTCTAGATTCCTGGAGAGGCCCAAACATCATTGAAGAGAAGGAAGATCTACCCCAAGGTCCAAATCCTTGAGATTCATGACACAGTCCATTACCTGGTTTCTGTTTGATGCCACTTTGTCCAGTCGCATGTTGGATCCCGCCAACATCTCTCTGGTTCGTGTGAGAAGATCTATTGCTTCTTCAGGTGTAGCAACTGAGGTGAGACCATCATAAACATAAAAATGCTTCTCAACAAACTGCCTCGCATCAGAACCATGTTCTCGTTCACCCCTTTGCTCTTCTCATCTCACACAGTAAATGGCTTTAGCAGGTGAAGGGCTGTTTCCAAAGACATGGACCTTCATACATTGTTGCTGATTTCATTATCCTTATACAAGCGGTTATATTTGACGTTTTTCCGTCTACTCTTTATGTTGACTTTATCAGTTCTGAATCAACTGGAACATTTCCCATCTGCTGACTGTCATCATTGATTGTAACTGAAGTTTCAGATTAGTAAACAGATTCATCTTCTGCTGTTTTTAGGTGATATAGTTTCAGCTTTTTATCAGCGATAACTGTGTTAAATGTGCTTCATAAATAAACTTTACTTACTTTACTTGACCTTTGACATCAGCTTCATAGTAGTTTACAAAAATGCCATGTTTCTATAAGTGCAATGTACAAAAATAAAGTATGAAAATGCAAATTATCATCAGAAAGCTGCCATTGCCAATATCTTTACCTCTCTTGGGTAAATGCGGACCCAGCCTGTCAGAGAGCACCGGCCAGACCTGAGACTAACTGTACCGATTCCGACCCAAACTCTGAGTCACGTCTTTGAAATGGACCCGAGAGCCAATTCGGGTCAAGTAGGAACATCGGGTTGTCGAGGTGTTCTGAAGACCTCTAATCCAAGTACAACTAACTTCTTCAGATGGTTTACCCAGGAAACTGGAGAAGCTCCTCAACTCCTCATGTCTTTGACTAACAACATCCATTCTGGAGTTTCTGATCATTTCAGTGGAACAGCTCTGGTGTACTGACTTCACTCTGACCATCAGTGGAGTTTCAGGCTGAAGATGCAGCAGTTTATTACTGTCAGAGTTGATCATTATATCAACAGCAAAGATGTGTTCACACAGTTGTACAAAAACAAAGTTCAGCATCAGACACCTGAAGAGGAACCAGACAAAACATTATATCTCAGATGCATTACAGTTGTTGATTCAAAACTCATCTCTATTCCTAAACGAAAAGATCTTTGACTGGGATCTTACTCAGCGTGCATTACATAAAAAAGCAGTCATATATGTAAAGATTGGATTTTCTTTTTCAAATAGACATTAAGACATTCAGATACAAATATTACAAATACAAATATTACTTATAATTTTTAAATACAACATAGCCCTGTGATGGACTGACGACCTGTCCAGGGTGTACCCCTACCATTCCCCTGAAGAGAGCTGCGATAGACTCCAGCAGATCCCCATGACCCTGTATAGGATTAAGTGGACATAGATGATGGATGGATGGATGAAATACAACATAAACATACTTCCAACATCCAGTCTGGTTCCTCCATCAACAGTCCATCACATCATTCAATCTTACTGAGCTGTCGTACAAAACCCTCTGACTGCAGAGAGACATGCTCTCTGACTCTGGAACAGACAAAACTGGACTAAACATCATCTTTTCATTTACAAACTCATGCTTGATTTTGAACACTGAAGGAAAAAACGGTAAAAAGAAAAGTACAAAAAAACATCAAGTTCAGTTCTTTCATTTTCCTTATTCGCTTCAATTAAATTCAAGGTGACAGAGGGAACGGAGCCCACTCTACCTGTCAGACAGAGAGAGGGAGGATTCACTTTGTGAAATTCTGAATTGTCTTTTATTGTTTTTTGTGTAACCCTAACCCTTTCTCTGTACCTGGGAATTTAGAAAACACTATTCAGCATTTATTGAATATAGATTTTCATGAATTCACTAAAACCAACACTCTCTGCCTTATTTGTCTGTTTTTTTCACAACAACCATCAGAGTAAATGTTCATCAAAGGTGAAACATACTGACAGTCATTTTATTTATGCAGAAGAGATGCTAAATATTCAAAGTAGCATTCTTTTACAAGCAAGATAAGCGTTATTCAATTTCAATTCAATTCAATTCAATTCAATTCAATTCAATTCAATTCAATTCAATTTTATTTGTATAGCATCTGTTACAGTACAAGTTGTCCCCAGGTGCATCACAGAGACCCAGACCCTGACCCCCGAGCTAATATCATTAACTAAAATTATAATATTAAATCCTAATCAAAGAAAAATGACAAGTAAAAAAAATAACTCCCTTGGCGATAGAAAGAAAACCTTTAAGCCAAACAGTGGCAAGGAAAAAGTCCATTTTAAAAGGATGAAACCTCGAACAGGACCTGGATCACAAGAGTGGACCTTCCTGTTGAAGGCCAGTTGGGGAAAGAAATAAAAGAAGGGCAGCATGTATAAAGTGAAAAGGATCGTTCCCAGCACTAAACCCTGTGGGACGCCATAGCAGACCCTTGTCTGTGCAGAAGAAAAGTCATTAACATGGACGAACTGGAACCTGTCGTATAAATATGATTTAAACAAGCCTAGTGCTGTCCTTTTAATTCCAATAACATGCTCCAACCTGTGCAGCAAAAGGTTCCAGCAGAACTAGTATGGACACTAATACATCATCTGAGGCCACGAGGAGGTTGTTGGTGACTCTAACCAGCATTGTTTCTGTGCTGTGATGTGTTCTGAACCCTGATTAAAAAACTTCAAAAAGATCATTTCTATGCAGGTGTTGACCTAGCCTGCTTGCAACTACTGTCACTATTATATATAATTTGCTAGATAGTCTGGATCAAGAGATGCCATTTTTTTTTTATTAATGTAAGTTCTAAAATTACTTCACTGTCAAGGTATGGGTTGGGTATGACTTGTTTTCTGGGTTTAGTGTTCTGGTCTCTCCTGTTGTTGGTCTTCCTTGTTTCCTGTTTTACTTTGGAGCTCTGTCTTGTCTTTGTCGTGTTCTCCTTCACTTCCTCCCTTGTATTTCCCTGATTGTTTGCACCTGCCTCTCGTTTATTCTTTTGTGTATTTAAGTCTTGTCTTTCCCTTTTCTGTTTGCCAGATCGTACTGTTTATTTTTCATCATGTTCCTCTGTGGGTTTCCCTGTTTGATCCTGACTCTGTTTTGTACCCTGTTCCTGCTGTGGTATCTCTATTCTGGGTATTATCCTGATTTAGTTTTTTTTTTTTTTTCTGGAATCAATAAAGGGCATTTTGTTTTGAACCTCCTGACTCTACTGCATTTTTAGGTCAATACAAAAAAACTATGACATTTACACGATGCAGTATTACATAACCAAGAAATCAAGTCATCCATTGACAAACAGCATCTTCAGAGTGATTCAGGTCTCTGTTCTCAGTGAGAAGATTTTCATAAGGACACTTTGCATTAGAAAAAGTAATTTTTGTTGCTCACAAGAAAATGAATGATGGAAACACATATGAAGAGTAAAAAGAGCACAGTGAGGAAAACTGGTCATTGCAGTGTGGGAGGTCTAGAAGTCTGTGTTGGAGTCAGTGAGCAGATTTCCATAGAGACACTTTGCATCAGCAGCACCATGCTCCAGTGATCTGGGAGAGTTTATAGTCCTGACAGTTGAACTCTGGATGACTGACAGCTGTCCTTCATGACAACAGAAGACACAGAAATCCTCCTCATCAGAAACATGACTTTGATCTGCGTCCTCATCTGGACTCTCCTCTGCTGCTGCTTCACAGGTAAAGTCCAGAGAATCTAACTCCTCTATGAACATGTGTCCCTCTGAAATGAAGCTGATGAAAGCATGAAGCTGTTTTCTGTTTTTGTCTCTGTATCCTCAGAGTCCAGAGGTCAGGTCACAGTGACTCAGTCTGGAGCAGTGAGATCAGCTCTGGGAGGCTCCGTCACCATCACATGTAAAACCAGTCAGGATGTTTATTATTGGAGCAGCTACCATATTTTAGCGTGGTACCAACAGAGAGATGAAGAAACTCCTAAACTCCTCATTTATTTAACTAGCAGCAGAGCATCAGGAACACCAGATCGTTTTACAGGCAGTGGATCAAACTCTGACTTCACTCTGACCATCAGTGGAGTTCAGGCTGAAGATGCAGCAGTTTATTACTGTCAGAGTTATCACAGTGGTGGAGTGTTCACACAGTGAAAAACAGTCGTACAAAAACCTCCCTCAGTCAGACTGAACAGAAACTGAAGTGACTGTTGCAGCTGGAAGCTGCTGCAGAGACTCATACAGTTCACTGAACACACACACAATTCAACATCCATCTTGACTAAACCTTTTTTATTTCAATTATAGTTTTTTAATACTCACTCATAAAAAAAAATCTAAAAGTCATTTGTCAGTGTTTTATTTTATACCCTGAATATTTTTTTTTACTTTGTAGTCACATTTTTAAACGATCCAATATTTCCATTCATTCAGTCAAATCAAATGAAAAAAAAAAATATATAAATATGCAGATTCCAACCCCAACAGTGTTTCAGGGAATGTTTGGTCATCATGTCTCACTTCAGCCTCACAGTGGATCAACTCCTCTTCTACAAAGAAAAAGATGAAAATACTCATCAACATGAGACACCTTCATGATTCAAGACAAAATAAACATAAGAAAACAGTTTTTTTTATATAATACATTCAACTTTTGCATATCTGATGCTCTGATGCTCATTAAAGAAGACAGAATCTAAGAAACCAAATTAACTCTTCATTTGTTTATTGGTTTATTTGGAAGAGACAGTGTACATGTATAACCATTGCTACAAATGGAGCTGATTAAAACATGGATTGCTTTCTCCAGGTCAGTGTGGTTCAGGAAAGGTTCTGTGACACAGACGCCAAAGTATTGATCCAAATGAGAAACAAGAACATTGTGATCCACGGTGTCAGAGGCAGCTGAGGGATCCAGTAGGACTAATACAGTAGGATGACCTGATTCAGCAGATAAGGTTACAAAGAAAAGTTGTGTTCAACCAAACATTGCGTAGTTATTTCTCTGAAATCATCAAAAACTTCAGTAACAAGTCCCGTTTCCTGTTTGCTCCAGTAAACAGATTAACAAACCCTCCAGTTTCACTGCCATTAGAACTCACTTCTACATCAAAGTGTAATGAGTTTGCAATTTTATTTCATGATAAAGTTCAAGGTATTAAAAGTTCAATATTTTCCACAACACAACCAACTACTCTGCTGCCAACTAGACACCTAGAGGTGACACATTTCACACCTGTAACTGACAAAACAGTCAGAGATCATCTGCTGTCTGAGTCCATCAACATGCTGCCTCAGTGAGTTGCCCACTTTCTACAGTCTGTGCTGAACAGTTTGTAACTACAACTCACTGATTTAACCAACATCTCACTTCAGACTGGAACATTCCCAGAGGCCTTACCCACCAAACACAAGACGTCCATGGATGTCTTTTTAAGGCTAAATAAGGTCGTCCTGTCATGGCCATTATTTAGCCCTAAAGAAGACGTTGAAAACCCGTGTCTGTTTCACCGTTGTTTCCTGGTCCAGATTTAGACCAAAAAAAGACTTTAAAAAAGATGTCTCTGTTAAACCATACTTCTTTTCTTCTTTGAAAAAAACCCTACACAAATGCAACTGATTTGGAAGACATTTGTGTGAAGGAACAAAATGTAGAAGAATGTTGACGTGATGAACGTTAGAAGAAGTTCCAGGCTCGAGGGCTGCTGTCCTGCAGGTTCTAGATGTTTCCCTCCTTCTACACACCCTGATACAAGTAACTGTCATTAACAGACATGTGCTGACCTTGATGACAAGATGATGACGGCCATTATTTAGGAACAGGTGTGTTAAAGCAGGGAAACATGTTTAAACCTGCAGAACGCCGGCCCTCCAGGACTGAGATTGGAGAGCTCTGCTCTACAGACAGAAATGAATTTAACATTTTCATGAGAATCTGGATCAGGGGTGTCCAAATCCAGTCCTGGAGGGCTGCTGTCCTGCAGGTCTTAGATGTTTCTCTGCTACAACACACCTGGTTCAAATGACTAGATCACCATCAGGTTGTCATCCAGGTCTGTTCAAGTCTGTCAACGACTCTTTCATCTGAATCAGCTGCAGTGAAGCAGGAAAACATCTAAGCAGGAAAACATCTATGACAAATAGATTTAATGTAAATATTGATATAAGAAGGTGATTTTAACATGAATTTGTAGACGATTGAATGTGTTTGAACATAATGAAGACATTAACTTTTACTTCAAATACTAAATTGTACTGAATAGTTATGGATTAAAAAAAACATTTCTGATGAAAAAACACGAAACCGTTTTGATTTGAAGAAAATTATCTTTATTATCTGAAAAAAACATGAATTCACCGACGGTGAGGAAAGTAACTTTTAATGAGAAAGATAGACAGAGAAAGAGCAGAGTGAGAACAGTCCAGGACTAAAATCATGACTGTTCAAGTCCCAGTGAGTGAGGTCAGGACTGGGAGCACTGGTCTCTCCTCAGTATCTCTGAGACTGCAGTCTGGGAGCCCTGGGTGGCCTCACAGGTCACAGAGCCCACCTTCCTCCACTGGTCTGCAGTGAGTCTCAGGGTGCTGCTCCAGCTGTAGTGGCCGTCCTTCAGCACCCCGAGGCTCCTGCTCTGCTCCCAGCTGCTGCTGCTGCTGCTGCTGCTGCTGCTGCTGCTGCCGTCCACCTTCCAGGACAGACTCCAGTCTGAGGGGAAGCCCTTGTTGGCCAGACACATGACAGTGGCCTTCCCCTGGTCCAGCTCAACTTTGGAGGGGGGCAGCACTGTCAGGGTGGGACGGACATCACCTAGGAGACACCAATCAGCTTAGAGAACAGGAACCACTCAGTTCAAACACCAGACACTCAAACACCTTTACTGAGGGTTTTTTTTTTCTTTTTTCATTTTCAGAAGTCTCTTCCAGATGTTTCTCTGCTCCACCAGTTTCTCTCTCTCTCTCTCTCTCTCTCGCTCACATTGTTTCACTTCTCTTTCAGAAACCTCTCATGCATGTCAGCAGAGAGAATCATGACACGTTTTAATCAGAAATATGTCAAACTAGTCTCAGAAAAACTAAAAAACTCTCGAAAATCTAATACAGACTTCAAGTATTTAACAGGAAACTAAGTCATCAGAAAATGAAGAGAAAACAATGGAATTCATTTTATTCCCTTTTTCTCTTTCAGAAAGAAAATAAAAACTATATTTGAATTAATCAGATAACAGAATCTATGACCTTGAACATCAGATAAATATTCTCATTAAAGTCTTTACGTTTTTATTCCAGCAGAATCTTGACTGAATATCTTTGACTGATTTCTGTCTCAGACTACATGACATTAAATGACTGATAAATATGTGAAATCTAGAATCATTCTGAACTAAGAAACATCTCACTCAAACAGTCAAAGTGAGACATTTTAAACATCAGTAACAATATTCTGTTCAATTCTAAATTCAGTATCAACTTACTTCCAACATCCAGTCTGGTTCCTCCACCAAAAGTCCACCACAGTGATACAAACTCACTGAAGCTCCGTACAAAAACCTCTGACTGCAGACAGACTGACTCTGTTACACTGAACTAAACCTACAAACTCTCAATGTTAAACTATGAACAAATAAAACTAATGTTTTATTGTTTTATTCCTTTGGTCCGATCAGCTTTAAAAATTTCATATAAGTTCAATTTCTCCAAAATTAATCATCTACATTGAGAAAAAAACTGATCAGAAAACAAAATGGTAAAAAAAAAAACAAAAAAAAAAACACCAATCAAATCCTGATGTTTAATGGGAGAGAAAAGTAATTAGCTGGTATAATAAAACAGATTTAAATGAAACTTACTTCCAACATCCAGTCTGGTTCCTCCACCGAACGTGTACCACAGTGATACAAACTCACTGAGTCGTCGTACAAAAACCTCTGACTGCAGACAGACACGCTCTCTGACTCTGGAACAAACTAACTCTACTAATAAACTGCTGTTTGTGAACATTTATGAGCTGATATCAAACCTGAAAATATCAGTCAAACACAATAACCAGGACTGACATTTTTACTTGGTACGGAGCATTTTTACAATTAAGATCTTTTAATTTCCATGCAGCAACATAGACTGAAGAAACAAAAATTAAATTCTTCATTTGAAACAACTGTTTTGGATTTTTATTTATTTTTTTAAGAAAAGGAAAAATGTGAAAATTCAATCCTTGAGGGAGCTTTAATGTGACAAAAATCAACCAGAATTAGAAACTCTTCAATTGAGTTCAGTCCAGTCAGGGAGGAAGTTCATCTGTCTCAACCTTCTGGAGGGTCAGAGGACAGACACCAACAGAAAATCATGAGGTCATGGACACCTCATGAGAAGAAGAGAAATAAAGAAAAATAGATATAATGACAACAATAATGGCATCAACTTATATGGAGGTAGTGAGGTTAATGCATCATGGGAGGTCTGCTAGAGGTCTGGGCCTTTAATGTAACTATGCCATAAGTCTGGTTCTACTAAAGTTACTATAGTTATACAAGTATAATCTATATCAACAAGGACATTTTGAAGTCTCATCTTAAAGGTCCAGAGGGAGTCTGAATCCTGAAGACAAACTGGGAGCTGGTTCCACATGAGTGGAGTCTAATTCCTGAACGATCAGCATCCCATTCTACTTTTGGAAACTCTGGAACCAAACGTGAGTCTGAAGTCTGTGAATAATTCCTGTGATGAGGAAAATATGGAAACATGACGTCTTTAACAGACCACAGAGGTGAGTCAGTCAGGGCTTTATATTAAAGAAGAAAACATTTAAGTTCATTCACTGATTTAATACAAACTCAATGAAGAGAAGTTTAGTAATAAACACAGTAGCAGCTCCTGACAAATTTCTCAGGGGGGGAAATACTAGTGATGATGACTAAAGTGACCTGTTCAATGAGTAATTTAAGGAGTAGAAAGTCAGCTGTTGCAATTAGGTTTTTGTTTCCTGGTCAGTTCATTGCCAACGCACATAAGCACTAGATTATAAGATAAAGGTTTCCCTTTTAACTGCATTTGCTACATACTAGTAGATAGATAGCTCGATAGATAGATAGATACTTTATTGATCCTGAGGGAAATTCAGGGCATCCAGTAGCACTATACAGACAGGCGGGACACAAGACATTGGTTACAATACACACCCACTGTCCCCCCTCCCCTCTCTATACAATAATCCCCCAAACAAGATTAAGCAGCACAAGATAAAGGAGCAGTTGTTAGCATTAAGTGTCTAAAACTATAGGATAAAACCAGGAGTGAATTAGGGTGATTGCCATTTAAGTACCCAACTATTAGGTAAACAGTAGGTAAACTAGGTAGGTAAACTAGTAGGTAAACATTTTCCCTTCAAAGACCTTTGAACATGGATAAAGATATCTGCTTAACCATTAATTAAGACAGGGACTTGATCCAAGTTGAAAACAGTGGTAGTATTTATTCACAGTTCCTGCACTTCATGGTTTGAGTCAATGTACAGCAACACAAGCACCATCTGCGTCTGTGTTGACACGTCAGTGGTCTCATCTGCTTGGATGGCGACAAAATCGCTGGACTTGACCTCCCCCGTGATTTGTCCCCTGATGAGTGTGAACATGCTTTCCAGGAGCTCATTTTGCACCATTTTAGATGTTCCCTTAAAAACAGCGGCAGGTTTTAGGTGCTCCTCAAACACCTCATCCAGCGATGCCTCCAAGTTTACAAGACCATGGAAAATACCAGGATGTTTGGAACCCTCACTTTGATCTTTGCCTCACAGAGCTAGCTCCAACACGCTGCAGAATTTGACAGTCGATGAGGCGGGCTAGGATGTGTCGGTTCTTGCCGACCTCATCGTTGTGATGACGAGCCGCCAGCCTGTAGCTCTTATCCAGCAACGTTCTGATGTTCACCTGCCCAAACACAGAAATATCTATGTGGGTCTTAGATGACTCATGTTCCTTCATCTTTTCTGACAGATGGTGCATGTCAGTGGATCCCGTAGTTGTCCAAGCTATGGCGTCTGCCGTGCTGCCATCAGGGTGAAACAGTGAGCAGGAGAAGCAGAATAAAGCATTAGCAGTTTCACAGCCTGCTAGCCAAGTTTTCTACTCATACCAGCTCCACGAAAATCCTCAGTTATATGATTTCCCTCCCTTAGTAGACATGTGTTTTATGTTTCAATTTGGTCTGGGAGGTCCTGATTGTTTGGTTGCCAGTTTATCCTCATTGCTACGACTGAAGGGGATTTCTTGATGAAAACACGTAAGGGCAGCCCTTCCAGAACCAATAGAGATTGTATTGTTACGCCAAAAAACTGAAAACAACTGATTTTACATTCGAGTCAATGGGAGCAGTTGGGGAGATTTTCAAATTACCTGAACTCGCCTAAAAGGGGCGGTACCTCATGGAGCAGGGCCTTATGCTGATTGGACATACAGAGCTGAAAATGCCTTGAACTGTCACAACCCTGTAAAACCTTTAAAAATATGACAGAAAAAAAAATCAGCTTTATGGCCCTTGAATGAACATTCCAGCAAAATCAGTAGAAATGTGTTGAATATAATCTGTTGAACAAAGTTTTTTCCCAAAACCAAAATGAACACATTGATCCAATGATGAAAATCATCTTCAGAGTGATTCAAGTCTGTGTTGGAGTCAGTGAGCAGATTTCCATAGAGACACTTTGCATCAGCAGCACCATGCTCCAGTGATCTGGGAGAGTTTATAGTCCTGACAGTTGAACTCTGGATGACTGACAGCTGTCCTTCATGACAACAGAAGACACAGAAATCCTCCTCATCAGAAACATGACTTTGATCTGCGTCCTCATTTGGACTCTCCTCTGCTGCTGCTTCACAGGTAAAGTCCAGAGAATCTAACTCCTCTATGAACATGTGTCCCTCTGAAATGAAGCTGATGAAAGCATGAAGCTGTTTTCTGTTTTTGTCTCTGTATCCTCAGAGTCCAGAGGTCAGGTCACAGTGACTCAGTCTGGAGCAGTGAGATCAGCTCTGGGAGGCTCCGTCACCATCACATGTAAAACCAGTCAGAATGTTTATGACTCTAACTATTTAGCCTGGTACCAACAGAGAGATGGAGAAACTCCAAAACTGCTGTTTTATTATGTTGGTAGCAGAGTATCAGGGACTCCAAGTCGTTTTACAGATGGTGGATCAAACTCTGACTTCACTCTGACCATCAGTGGAGTTCAGGCTGAAGATGCAGCAGTTTATTACTGTCAGAGTTTTCATTATATCAACAGCCAGTATGTGTTCACACAGTGAAAAACAGTCGTACAAAAACCTCCCTCAGTCAGACTGAACAGAAACTGAAGTGACTGTTGCAGCTGGAAGCTGCTGCAGAGACTCATACAGTTCACTGAACACACACACACAAGCAATTATATATTTGGTTTAAGTATAAATGGTTTTTGTTGTTGAAGTGTTTAAATAGATTAATAAATAGATACATTTGTCTAAAACACCAGGTATCCATCAACTCCAAACAGCAGAAGTCCAATTATGTGTGTATCTCATCGGACCAAGAGATCTCTCCTTTGCTCTGACTTCACTTTGAGAAAATATTGTCATTTACGTTGAGAGACCAGCTGACCAGATTCATTGTTTAAAAATTAGACGATGTTGCAAAGTGAGGCCCCAAAAAGGTTTGACAGTCCATCACAGCAGCAGCAAATAAGGGAAGGAGAAAAGGAAAAAAAGTCCTCGCCTTAATCAAGAGCAGAAGAGAAAGAGGACACAGTAAATTAAAAGTTAATGAATAAATTAATTTTGGTAATTTGTGAAATTACCTTGTCTCATAAGTCTTCAATATCCAGTTGCATCATAAAATCACTTCATATGTTCAGTCAATATATTAATCAAGCTTTTCTTTGATTTGTTTTTTGTGAAAATGTTTTGTCCTCCGAGACAATAAACTTTATCTTTTTAACACAGTGAAAACACTGTTCAGAATCACAAACCTTCTTCATCACAGAAGATTCCAAAGACATATAAACTCTCACATTTTTCAAGACTAATTAAAGCAAAACACAAATGACATATTTCTGACATTGTTCTGCTGACACAAAGACGACAGAATCACAGCATCTTTGTTACTCCTCCATCACACCATCACTGGATTAGAGATGTCATGCAAAATGTAAAACTGGAAAAGATCAAATGTGATCTTAACGGCTCCATCAACAGGTTCCACAAAACCTGGGACCCTCTGATAACCTCTGTTAACAATTACCTGGTCTGGACTAGAACTCTGACCGTTTATACCTGCCTTTGATGAAGAAATGTCAGGTGCACTAAATTCACTTTTTTTTCTTTCCTTTTTCTCTTCTTCATGTTTTTCTTCTTTTTGGTCTTCTGTCTGTTTTGTGATGTATTTGTCATGTCGATCTGGGGTTTTGTTTTTTTTTTTTATCATAGTATTGTTATTGTTCCTTGTTTCATTAGGGGATGTTGAGAAGAGTCAGGTGGTCATGTTCCAGTAGTAAGATCCCCTCAGGTATTATAGAGTCATTCTGGGTTATGACAAACTACAGATCTATCTATCTATCTATCTATCTATCTATCTATCTATCTATCTATCTATCTATCTATCTATCTATCTATCTATCTATCTATCTATCTATCATTAAATGACAGGTCTTTACTGGACTGAAATAATTACAGTAACAATGATAATGTTAACGAGTTTATTGTTTAAATCCATCATCAAGAAAACAAGAAAGAGAAGTTAACTATAGAAACTTTTAATGAGAAAGACAGACAGAGAAAGAGCAGAGTGAGAACAGTCCAGGACTAAAATCATGACTGTTCAAGTCCCAGTGAGTGAGGTCAGGACTGGGAGCACTGGTCTCTCCTCAGTATCTCTGAGACTGCAGTCTGGGAGCCCTGGGTGGCCTCACAGGTCACAGAGCCCACCTTCCTCCACTGGTCTGCAGTGAGTCTCAGGGTGCTGCTCCAGCTGTAGTGGCCGTCCTTCAGCACCCCGAGGCTCCTGCTCTGCTCCCAGCTGCTGCTGCTGCTGCTGCTGCTGCTGCTGCTGCTGCTGCCGTCCACCTTCCAGGACAGACTCCAGTCTGAGGGGAAGCCCTTGTTGGCCAGACACATGACAGTGGCCTTCCCCTGGTCCAGCTCAACTTTGGAGGGGGGCAGCACTGTCAGGGTGGGACGGACATCACCTAGGAGACACCAATCAGCTTAGAGAACAGGAACCACTCAGTTCAAACACCAGACACTCAAACACCTTTACTGAGGGTTTTTTTTTTCCTTTTTTCATTTTCAGAAGTCTCTTCCAGATGTTTCTCTGCTCCACCAGTCTCTCTCTCTCTCTCACACATTGTTTCACTTCTCTTTCAGAAACCTCTCATGCATGTCAGCAGAGAGAATCATGACACATTTAATCAGAAATATGTCAAACTAGTCTCAGAAAAACTAAAAACTCTTTAAATCTAATACAGACATCAAGTATTTAACAGGAAACTAAGTCATCAGAAGATGAAGAGAAAACTATAGTTAATTTTATGTCTATTTGAAAAAAATGTAATTTCTTTTCATGATTTCCACAATTTAAACAGATGTAAAGAAAAAAGAAATCAAATGGTTTTTTTTTTTAACTTTTTAAAAGAATCTATTTTTAACCTTTTTTCTTTCAGAAAGAAAATAAAAACTAAATTTTAATTAATCAGATAACAGAATCTATGACCTTGAACATCAGATAAATATTCTTAGAATAAAATAAAAAATCATCTTTTCAGCACATTTAATTCTTTACATTTTTATTCCAGCAGAATCTTGACTGAATATCTTCGACTGATTTCTGTCTCAGACTACATGACATTAAATGACTGATAAATATGTGAAATCTAGAATCATTCTGAACTAAGAAACATCTCACTCAAACAGTCAAAGTGAGACATTTTAAACATCAGTAACAATATTCTGTTCAATTCTAAATTCAGTATCAACTTACTTCCAACATCCAGTCTGGTTCCTCCACCAAAAGTCCACCACAGTGATACAAACTCACTGAAGCTCCGTACAAAAACCTCTGACTGCAGACAGACACGCTCTCTGACTCTAACATAAAGAAACATGTGCTGTTTTCAGTCCACTGATGAACTCATATCAAAGTTCATCACCAGAAGTTATTATTTTATTTGGTATGCAACATTTTTCAGCTAAAAGTTATTTTAATTTCCAAGGAACCATTTAGATTAGAGAAACAGGAAATAAACTGTGAATAAACAATAATTACTTGGAATTAAAAAAAAGAAAACATACCAGCAATTCACTTACTAAATACAGGTCAGTTCAGTCTAATAATAATCATAAAACAGAATCTTGAAAATGAAATTCCTTTATCAGTAAACCAAAACCTTAAAATGAGATTTTCTTTGATTCAGTCCTTCATCCTGAGCATGGATGGGTCAGGTGACAGTGGAGAGGAAGAAGAACTGGAAGAAGAAGGCTGCTCATCAATTCAGCTGTTTAAAAGAGTTTAGACAACTGGAGCTGATCAATAATGAGAGGTGACAAACATGAAGAAGAACAAATCTAGCAAACAGACCAATCACATTTCAGGGTCCAGCGTAGCCTACAGCGTAGGGTTCACACGTACGGCAGAGCTGCAGCTGGGTTTGAGGCAGAAGTATAAACCAGCCTTTACTCTGTTTTTCTCTCATTTTCACCACTGCAGTTCATTTCTTGAGTCAGTCGCCTCGACCAAGACGACGGCTGTTATTCTGGGAGCAGCTAATGTGTCACTTCAGGCCCTAAAACAAGACGCAGTTGATCATGAACAAAAGTCCTCTGTGCTGCTTTAAAGTCACTGATCAGCCGTAACATCTGCCCTCCCTGTGTGTCTAAAGGAGCTCTGACCAGTCAGGGTCCAGACAAAGATCATGTGAGGGTGTCCTGGAGATCCTGGAGATCCTGGAGATCCTGGAACTGGGATGTTAGCATGAGATCCTTTGGACCCTGTGTGTTGGGATTGTTTCCCTCAGATGATATCACATCCTATCAGACTGGTCTGTCAGACTCTGTTGTTTTCTTTCAGTACTACCTCAAAAAAAATGTTTAGCTGATAGCTGTCCAGCCACTGAGCACTGATGTTGTAGACAGGTGACAAGTGCCAGTATAACATTCATGTGAATGCCAGGATGCAGGTTTTCCTTCAGGAACATTTGATTTCAACAGAATGAACAGAGTTGACTCATGGTACCTCTCAATAGTTATAATGTTGTGGCTGGTCAGTGTATAATGGAAATAAAGAGAGAAGAAAACAGCTCACTGTAACACGGGAGGTCCAGACGTCTGGATCTATGAAGCAGCATCACTAGGATCTAATTATATGCTCTAATCAAGGAGTAAAGTTTTAAGCCTGATCTTAAAGGTAGAGAGGAAGTCTTCCTCCTGGATCTAAATCAGCCTGAAGTCTGAGAGTGAAGTGCTCTGACTGGGATAAAGAGGAAAAGTGAGAACTTTAATAAACCATGGAGGGAAGTCAGTAAAGGTTTTACATGTGAGCATAAGAATTTTAGGATCTATTCCTGATTCAAGAGAGTGTCAATGCTCATCCTGTAATGCTCATCAGAGGAAATAAAACTCTGATCTTTGAGGAAAAAATGTGGAAGAAGTTTTATAGATAAAATCTGTTCTGTTGACTTCCTTTATAATATCAATATAAACATATGAACCAATTATTAAAATCATCTTCAGAGTGATTCAAGTCTGTGTTGGAGTCAGTGAGCAGATTTCCATAGAGACACTTTGCATCAGCAGCACCATGCTCCAGTGATCTGGGAGAGTTTATAGTCCTGACAGTTGAACTCTGGATGACTGACAGCTGTCCTTCATGACAACAGAAGACACAGAAATCCTCCTCATCAGAAACATGACTTTGATCTGCGTCCTCATCTGGACTCTCCTCTGCTGCTGCTTCACAGGTAAAGTCCAGAGAATCTAACTCCTCTATGAACATGTGTCCCTCTGAAATGAAGCTGATGAAAGCATGAAGCTGTTTTCTGTTTTTGTCTCTGTATCCTCAGAGTCCAGAGGTCAGGTCACAGTGACTCAGTCTGGAGCAGTGAGATCAGCTCTGGGAGGCTCCATCACCATCACATGTAAAACCAGTCAGAATGTTTATAACTCTAACTATTTAGCCTGGTACCAACAGAGAGATGGAGAAACTCCTAAACTCCTCATTTATAGGACTAGCAGCAGAGCATCAGGAACACCAGATCGTTTTACAGGCAGTGGATCAAACTCTGACTTCACTCTGACCATCAGTGGAGTTCAGGCTGAAGATGCAGCAGTTTATTACTGTCAGAGTGCTCATGTTATCAACAGCAAGAGCGTGTTCACACAGTGAAAAACAGTCGTACAAAAACCTCCCTCAGTCAGACTGAACAGAAACTGAAGTGACTGTTGCAGCTGGAAGCTGCTGCAGAGACTCATACAGTTCACTGAACACACACACAACTTATTAATCTCCAATTAAAGTCCATTTTTATATATTAGATTTATTAAAAGAATAAAACTGAGTGATTATGTGATATCAGAACAGTAAAGCATTGTAATGACCCTTAATGTCAGCTCCACAAGGGTTTACAAATGTTTTATCTACTTATAAATAGATGAAACAAAGACTAATAATGGCTAATTAAATAATAAAGAAGACACATTAACATCAGAAAACTTTACAATCATAGATTAGTCAGGTAAAAGTTGTAAATGTACATAAATATATTAATGGCACGAAGTCCCACTTTTATCTGAATGGAAAAAGGAAAAAAAGGAAAATATAAATCCTCAAAGAATATCTACATTATTATTCTATTTACATGTTATTTTTCTTGTCTGCAGATTCTGATCAGAGTTTATTCAGTCAGTAATCACAGTCTCAGTCAGATCATCTCCTCATGAGTAAAAACTAAATGTGACACAATAACTGAAGGAAGCTGGTGGGGGTGGCTGGAGAATCAGGGACAGGTATGTTCAGGGATGTTTCAGTAAAGTGTGAGATCACATCATGGTCAGGTGGTGAATAACAGGAACTGGAAATGATACAATAAAGTGAGAATGTGGCTGAAGTCAGAGACAGAAGAAGAACAGGAAAAGAACTTGTCACACGTCTGTTGTTAAGATGAGATAAATACAAGTTCAAGTTCACAATGACATTGAACTATATTTGTTCTTTATATTTGAACATGTACAGGCAGAAATGAATTTTACATTTTCATGAGAATCTGGATCAGGGGTGTCCAAATCCAGTCCTGGAGGGCTGCTGTCCTGCAGGTCTTAGATGTTTCTCTGCTACAACACACCTGGTTCAAATGACTGGATCACCATCAGGTTGTCATCCAGGTCTGTTCAAGTCTGTCAACGACTCTTTCATCTGAATCAGCTGCAGTGAAGCAGGAAAACATCTAAGCAGGAAAACATCTATGACAAATAGATTTAATGTAAATATTGATATAAAAATGTGATTTTAACATGAATTTGTAGACGATTGAATGTGTCTGGACATAATGAAGACATTAACTTTTACTTCAAATACTTAACCCTCCTATTATGTTGCGGGTCAAATTGACCCGTTTTGAAAATCAAAAATAAAAAAAAAATAGTTTAAAGTATTTTTTCAGGATAAAACGTATTCTGCTTGGCTTAATTAGTCTAATCAACATATAAAAATAAAAATTGTTCATGTAACATATTTGCAACCCCCCTCTCCACGTTTATGTTACATAGATTATGTTCGGGTCAATTTGACCCAGCAGCCAAAATGGAGACTAAAAGGGGTTATAAGTATCTAATATAATAGTTTTTTTTCTTTTTTTCTATGCAACTGTGACTCCCATTTCTCTCCAGTTTCACACCCTCCCCTTTGGGTCGTGCTTGACATGACATGTGGTCTCAGAAGGCAGAATATAACCTGTGACAATTTTTTCACAAGCTGCAACTTGAATCAGGGACTTCTAAAGAGAAAGCTCACGATGGTTGGAGCGGTCCAAAAGAACCAGTGTGAACTCTCTGCTGAGCTGCTGGTAACCAAGAACCGGACCCCTGAGTCCTCCATGTCTGCCTTCACAGACACCACAGCCCAAGAGCCTTTCTGCCCCAAAAAGGAGGGAAATGTCAAAATGTCATGAGCACTTTGCATAAAAAGTCTGAAATCAGCTCAAGAGAAGATCAGAAACCAAGTATGATTCCTACAATGCCACCAAAGTGAGGGGTGGATCATTTAGACCAAGTCATTGGGTCTAAAAGCACCAAACGAATGACTGAAAGCTGACCGCTGGTCATCTTTTATAACATGACTGATAGATCAGCCTACAACGCATTTGTCATTTGGAAGGAGATCTTTCCAGAGTAGAACCCATCAAAGCTCTGCAAGGAGCACATCTTCTGTCTAAGCTTCTGTCTCCAGCAGACCTCCATGACCCTGCACAGGAATAAGTGGGTTGAATAATGGATGGATGGATTTCTGGTTTTACACATTGCGTAGTATTTATTGTCACAACGTGATGACATGTCACTTGTGTGCAGTGGAGACTCACAGACACACATATGAACACACCATGTTCATTTTGTTAATCTGTTAGTTTGATTTTTCTTATTTTTATTACTTTCTGGTTCAAAAACAATTCTTCAGTTTTCTTTCATTGTAAATTCAGTAGATTTTGATTTTAATTCAGCTGGTCAATTTGATCCGGAAGATGAGGTTTTCTTGTGCTAATTTATCAACATCACCCCAAAAAGAAAAGTTGAAAATATAGAATAATTACAAAAAAAGTAAATGTTAGATTGAACTATTGTATTTTATAGATCGGTCTTTCCAATGCACATCTAAAAATGTTTTAACATTAATTAAAAAAAGAAAACGAGTGAATAATTACCATTGAACCATGATCTGTGAGAGGTAAAGAACAACAATGCACTAAATATTGATTTAAATAGTTAGTGATGGAGTTAATAATGAGATATAAACAGTGTTTATTTGGGAGTTTTTAGTTTTTAGATACTTTTGAATGATCAAACATTTCCTGGGTCAAATTGACCTGGGAACATAATTGCTGTTCCTCCTAAACGAACATAACAGGAGGTTTAAAGTGACCTTCCGTAGAGTCAATTCTGTCTCCTTTTGGGGGAAAAGAGAAGCATCCCACTCACTTTCTTCTGTTAATAATTCTCTAACGAGCGTTTTCCCTTGCATTGTTATAGGAGCTACAAAACCCAGGAGATCATATAAATTATTGACAACACACCTCTTCTTGTGCACAGCTTATCCTCACGGGACAACAGGCAAGTGAAGCTGTCCATTTCTAGATTCCTGGAGAGGCCCAAACATCGTTGAAGAGAAGGAAGATCTACCCCAAGGTCCAAATCCTTGAGATTCATGACACAGTCCATTACCTGGTTTCTGTTTGATGCCACTTTGTCCAGTCACATGTTGGATTCCACCAACATCTCTCTGGTTCGTGTGAGAAGATCTATTGCTTCTTCAGGTGTAGCAACTGAGGTGAGACCATCATAAACATAAAAATGCTTCTCAACAAACTGCCTCACATCAGAACCATGTTCTCGTTCACCCCTTTGCTCTTCTCATCTCACACAGTAAATGGCTTTAGCAGGTGAAGGGTTGTTTCCAAAGACATGGACCTTCATCCTGTACTTGAATACATTGTTGCTTATTTCATTATCCTCATACAAGCGGTTATATTTGACGTTTTTCCGTCTACTTTTTATGTTGACTTTATCAGTTCTGAATCAACTGGAACGTTTCCATCTGCTGACTGTCATCATTGATTGTAACTGAAGTTTCACATTAGTAAACAGATTCATCTTCTGCTGTATTTAGGTGATCTAGTTTCAGCTTTTTATCAGCGATAACTGTGTTAAATGTGCTTCATAAATAAACTTTACTTACTTTACTTGACCTTTGACATCAGCTTCATAGTAGTTTACAAAAATGCCATGTTTCTATAAGTGCAATGTACAAAAATAAAGTATGAAAATGCAAATTATCATCAGAAAGCTGCCATTGCCAATATCTTTACCTCTCTTGGGTAAATGCGGACCCAGCCTGTCAGAGAGCACCGGCCAGACCTGAGACTAACTGTACCGATTCCGACCCAAACTCTGAGTCACGTCTTTGAAATGGACCCGAGAGCCGATTCGGGTCAAGTGGGAACATCGGGTTGTTGGGTTTTTCTGAAGACCTCTAGTCCAAGTACAACTAACTTCTTCAGATGGTTTACCCAGAAAACTGGAGAAGCTCCTCAACTCCTCATGTCTTTGACTAACAACATCCATTCTGGAGTTTCTGATCATTTCAGTGGAACAAGCTCTGGTGATACTGACTTCACTCTGACCATCAGTGGAGTTCAGGCTGAAGATGCAGCAGTTTATTACTGTCAGAGTTGATCATTATATCAACAGCAAAGATGTGTTCACACAGTTGTACAAAAACAAAATTCAGCATCAGACACCTGAAGGGGAACCAGACAAAACATTACATCTTAGATACATTACAGTTGTTGATTCAAAACTCATCTCTATTCCTAAAAGAAAGATCTTTGACTGGGATCTTACTCAGACTGCATTACATAAAAAAGCAGTCATATATGTAAAGATTGGATTTTCTTTTTCAAATAGACATTTAAGACATTCAGATACAAATATTACAAATACAAATATTACTTATAATTTTTAAATACAACATAGCCCTGTGATGGACTGACGACCTGTCCAGGGTGTACCCCTACCATTCCCCTGAAGAGAGCTGCGATAGACTCCAGCAGATCCCCATGACCCTGTATAGGATTAAGTGGGCAAAGATGATGGATGGATGGATGAAATACAACATAAACATACTTCCAACATCCAGTCTGGTTCCTCCATCAACAGTCCATCACATCATTCAATCTTACTGAGCTGTCGTACAAAACCCTCTGACTGCAGAGAGACATGCTCTCTGACTCTGGAACAGACAAAACTGGACTAAACATCATCTTTTCATTTACAAACTCATGCTTGATTTTCAACACTGAAGGAAAAAAACGGTAAAAAGAAAAGTACAAAAAAACATCAAGTTCAGTTCTTTCATTTTCCTTATTTGCTTCAGTTAAATTCAAGGTGACAGAGGGAACGGAGCCCACTCTACCTGTCAGACAGAGAGAGGGAGGATTCACTTTGTGAAATTCTGAATTGTCTTTTGTTGTTTTTTGTATAAACCTAAACCTTTCTCTGTAACTGGGAATTTAGAAAACACTATTCAACATTTATTGAATATAGATTTTCATGAATTCACTAAAACCAACCCTCTCTGCCTGATTTGTCTTTTTTTTTTATAACAACAAACAGAGTAAATGTTCATCAAAGGTGAAACATACTGACAGTCATTTTATTTCTGCAGAAGAGATGCTAAATATTCAAAGTAGCATTCTTTTACAAGCAAGATAAGCGTTATTCAAGTTCAATTCAATTCAATTCAATTTAATTCAATTCAATTCAATTCAATTCAATTCAATTCAATTCAATTTTATTTGTATAGCATCTGTTACAGTACAAGTTGTCTCCAGGTGCATCACAGAGACCCAGACCCTGACCCCCGAGCTAATATCATTAACTAAAATTATAATATTAAATCCTAATCAAAGAAAAATGACAAGTAAAAAAAAATAACTCCCTTGACGGTAGAAAGAAAACCTTTAAGCCAAACAGTGACAAGGAAAAAATCCACTTTAAAAGGATGAAACCTCGAACAGGACCTGGATCACAAGAGTGGACCTTCCTGTTGAAGGCCAGCTGGGGAAAGAAATAAAAGAAGGGCAGCATGTATAAAGTGAAAAGGATCGTTCCCAGCACTAAACCCTGTGGGACGCCATAGCAGACCCTTGTCTGTGCAGAGGAAATGTCATTAACATGGACGAACTGGAACCTGTCGTATAAATATGATTTAAACAAGCCTAGTGCTGTCCTTTTAATTCCAATAACATGCTCCAACCTGTGCAGCAAAAGGTTCCAGCAGAACTAGTATGGACACTAATACATCATCTGAGGCCACGAGGAGGTTGTTGGTGACTCTAACCAGCATTGTTTCTGTGCTGTGATGTGTTCTGAACCCTGACTGAAAAACTTCAAAAACATAATTTCTATGCAGGTGTTGACCTAGCCTGCTTGCAACTACTGTCACTATTATATACATATAATTTGCTAGATAGTCTGAATCAAGAGATGGCACTTTTTTTTTATTAATGTAAGTTCTAAAATTACTTCTCTGTCAAGGTGTGGGTTGGGTATGACTTTGTTTTCTGGGTTTAGCGTTCTGGTCTCTCCTGTTGTTGGTCTTCCTTGTTTCCTGTTTTACTTTGGAGCTCTATCTTGTCTTCTCTTCCTGCTCTCCAGCGAAGGCGGACGCTTTTCTGTGAGCTCCTGCCCCTCTATCTGATCCTCGCTGCTCTTTGTCCTGTCTGTGTGTGTTTTTTTTTGGAGCCTCATACGGATAAAATCTGAATATCTAAATCAACCATGGATCTGGTTAGCTGGTCTCTCAATGCAATTGATCAAATTTTTTCTACAAGGAGGGAATCGATAGGTGAGCCTTCATGTCCAGATGGCACAGAGCCAGCGGGGTACGTTCAAGATCCATGGAGGAAGTGGCGCTTGAGCTGCCAGGCTCCTCTGTTCATCGAGGACGCTGAAGATGTCTACACAGCAAAATCAAAAGTGTTAGATTTCCAGTGTTGGTGTTGTATGTTAAAAATACAGTGTTAATTGAACACTTGCTTGGTTTAATTCAACTATGTGAGAGGTAATTCCTCAAAAGAGTTGGTGTTAATCCAGGTAGTTAAATCCAAGCAACACTGTTAATTGTTGATTTTAAAATCAACACTTAACAGTGTTGCTCCCAGAATTCCAACAGATCTGTGACGTGTTTGTCTAAAAGGCGGGACGGGAGGACTTGGAGTCAGACTCAAGCGCGGTCAGCAGAGGACGATTTTACATCCAGACTTCACGGAGTATCTTTTTTAAGTAAGTATTTTATGTGTCGATAAGTGTCGCGGAGTCCTGTCTATAGCTCTAACAAGGTAGGCTAAGTCCAATGTTAAGGTTAGCTGTTGTATGCTATTTTTTAAGGGTGTATTATTTTTTTAAGCTGTGCATTAATACACAGATTGCTTAAAGTAAGTATAGGCTACACGTTTGGATAACACGGTATATAACTGCACATTTTTTGTAAGAGGTTAAATCTAGCTAAAATGGTGCAGCACGAGCATGAGACATCGCATTAACAGAATATTCTCTGTCGGAAAATCTGTAGGCCATCGTAGTGCTAGCTATGGTCTAGTTTCGATGAAAATATCAAGCGATTGACTAAGGTTAGAGAGCCGGGGCTGGGCCGGGGGGTTGAGCTCCTGCCTGCCCAGAGACTGCTGCTATTGCTAAAAGTCAGGCTAGCTCTGTGAGCCGGGTAGCCTGTTGCTGCCGTAGGCTTCCTGGAGAAACAAACACACTGGACCACCACGCCAGCCACACAGAGCTCTGCTCTTACAGGGACGAGTAGCTTATTTAATTATTTTATTGTATTTTATTTATTTTTTAACTTTTGGGACTTAACAAAAGCTTATTCTTAACTTTAGCTTCTCTAACGTTAGCCGCAGCTAATAAAGTTACCGGAGTCACACACACGCCCTCAGCTGCTGCCATAATAAACGTCTGAAATGCCGGTGAGTTTTTAACTTTAAAGTTACAGTGTTTTAGCTATCTATGCATATGAACAATAATGTCGCTGTTATGTGCCTTCAGTAAACGTTATTTTGCCAAACTAATTGTCGATCACGAACATGCGGGCCACTGGCATCCGCGGGCCATAGCAACCAGTCCATAGCAACCAGTCCATAGCAACCAGTCCATAGCAACCAGTCAATAGCAACCAGTCCATAGCAACCAGTCCGAGGGGGCAAACAATCGCTCACTGTTGTTAGCGAAGTCGATGCATTTTGCATTTTGTGCCTGTTCTTTCTGATTTCGTACAAGATGGTGTAGTGTGGATGTCTATTCTTCTATGTTTTTCTATAGTAGCCTACATCATGTTGGTGAAGGTGAGATTTGGAGAAACGCAGAAGTATGTCAAAGTGGCTGAGACTGAGGATGGCTATGATGACTTCAACACATTTCTTCAGAAAGGTTGGCATCACTTTTAATAGAGCCCAGAATGTTTGTGTAAATTGACTAATTGCTATAATATCTACTGAATTTATGTGATATGTAAATGTCTCATATTATGGAGTTATGTTTATGATAGCTAATGGTAATGCCCTGTGTGCCCTTGATCTAAAATGTTGGGGAAAAGAAGTTTAGAAAATTTCTGTTTATCATAATTTTTTCCATTGCTCTAAATTTAATTTTTTTTTTATCAGTCATTCATAAGCTAGATCTTCCACCTGAGACTGAGCTGCACTTGACAGATGAATCAGGGACAGAAGTCGATGCAGATGTGTTTGAGGAGCTTTTGCAGGCAGGGAACCTTACTGTTAGGGTGGCAACTGAGAAGTCAACAGGTGAGACTCAGGCTTGTGAGGTCAGGAGTGGATCGTCAATAGAGTATTATGGAGAACTAATTATTTTTTCATTTTGTGTATACATTTTTCTTTTACTGTTTACAGTTGTGCTTCATCATGATCTTTCATATTCTTCATTGGAGTCACCCATGTCAGACAACTCATCTGTGTCAGTGTCAGAAGACTCCGTGCCAGTATCCTCTGATTCATCAGATGCAACAGTGATTGTTCGGACAAATGGAGGGAAGAGAACCCATGCTGAACGGGAATCGGCAAAAGAGGTCTTAGTTATCAAATATCACACACAAATATATTGTGCAGTAGAACTGTGTTAAACTTTTTTGTTGTTGGACATAATGATGATTGTGATGGATATAATTGCTAATTAGTTTTATGATTCTTTATGTTTTAGATGGTGAGAGATGCTCTAAAGGACAAACCGGGGGGACGGATTATTTTGGATGAATATGATAAAATGAAAACATTGATGGATAGCACAAGGAGACAGTTGGTAAACCTTCTTGTGGCCGACATGGTTGAAATTCATGGGTAAGACGTCATTGTTCATATTTATACTTTACAGACTTTTTTTAACAGCACACTTATTTTAGAACATTTTATATTAGTAAAGCAACTTATCATTTATTTTCTCCTATGAAAGAGATAAATACTAAATGGCTAAAACATGATACAAAAACTGATTAAAAAAAACTATTTGAAAGAGACTAAACTCAGTGAAACTAACAACAGTAACATTTGTAAGCACTGAAGGAACTGTAGTAGTAATGTCATGTTTATCTTTCAGGAGGAGCCCACCTGCCTCTGTGCGAAGTAAATACGCTTTGGGTATCATTTCTCTGTTTCCCAGCCTCAGAGATCCATACTCAGACAATGGATATGTAAGTTTATAAATGAAAAGCTTGTATATCAATTTATGGAGTAGTAATGTGGTCTGAACTTACTCTACAATTTAATGTTTTTAATATTACAGGAACACTTCTATGACCCACAGAGTGGATCTGGGTACTTGGCCTGGAGGATAAAAACGGTTCAGCGCAACACTGCAGCTCAGTCCCGGAGATCTTCCACCAGCACACCCTACCAGGATAGTCCAAAGAGAAAGAGGGAGGTTCTCTGCACGGATAAGCAGCTGCTTGGTGAGCAGTGTCATGAAGCAATATCCTTTCTGAAACATTCAACTGACGAATCGGCAATCAAAGAGAAGATGAGGGCTACTTTCCAGTACCGCCAAACACTGGTTCAAGATCAGCAGTGCTCTTCAACAGTTTTAGATGTCTTCCCACGATTCCTCAACATCACTGGCTTGGTAAGAAAGACAACGTCGCTCAGTGTATACACTTTTAAGTTGCATAAGTATAAAAATGTGTGTTCTTCTGTAGATTGACCAAGATTTCACGTTGATGTTTGGAGAGGAAGTGTCCGGCAGATTTTTGGCAAAATGGCCTACTTTTTTCAAACTTCGGATCCTGACAGACTGCCAAAAACTGACTTCTAATGAACACATTCAAGACCTCTTGTCAGCGCAGCACGACTCAGGTGGGTCTGGTTAGTTTCTTCTCTTTAAAATTATGATGTGAATGTGTCATGACATGATTTCAGACATTTTCTCCTGTTTTTCCCCTAGGCTGGGACAGTGACTTATCAAGCATTCTGCTGTTGGTTCACTTGCTGCCGCCCACGTCCAAAGGTCACAAGAAGAGTCCTAAAATCAGCGCATGTCAAGCTGAAGACCATGTTGTTCGATATTTGCAGGTATGCAAATAGTAATGTACTTATGTAGGGCTGTCCCAAACGATTATTTTTCTCGCGATTAATCTATCGACTATTTTTTCGATTAGTCTAATGATTAATTTTTTGACTAATCTAGTGATTATTTTTAGGTTACGATTATTAATTTACAAAAACACTACTGTCATATGCCATCTTCATTTTGCAAAGGCTGCAGATAGGGATTCACATGATTAACCAATCAACCTTGCCTTTAACAGATAACAATAAATAAATAAATAAATAACAAAAAAATATATAAGCTCATAATGTCATCAACTCATGGGGACATGTGGACATAATTATGCAAACTTCCACCTTCAGTCATATTTCACAGTTAAATGTTACCCTGAGGACTGACAGTAGGCTATCAGTTATACAGCGCAGTCAACCAAACACAGCTCCGCTCACACCATGGCGTACATAAGATACATCTTTCCCAGAATGAGGGAATAAATCCAGTCAATACAATGATATATTTTATAGAAGAAAACTAGATATTTATATAACTGTACACCTCCGTCAGTCACATGTAAAGACGGTGCCGCTAAATGACATCGCTCCGCCCTCTCTCTCCAGCCGGTTCAGCCCAGCCAGTTAGCTGAGCTGAGCTGTCAGAGCAGCTCCGCTGTAGCCTGCTGTTTGCTGCACTTTGTACAAAAAAACCAGTTCAACATATGAAGATCTAAATCTCAGTGAGCAGTGGTCTGCTGAGCCAGAGCTCGATGTACGTGTGTGTAACAGCAAGTCTCAATTGAGACTCGCATTGCTGAGTGGCACAAGCCTAGTCACAGACATTCAAAGAGCATTATAAATTTATCAGTTAACGGTTATTACATAGTTGACGAGTGTCTGCCTTGCATGTTTGATGCTTGATTTTTTTTTTTAATAGATTTAGTTACTTGAATGTTGCAGCACTATATTTCATGATTTTCTTATGATTCTTTTTTTATTTACATTTTGTTAAAGATGGGAGCCAGTGTCGAAACGTTCCTTGCTGGTGTGGTGCCGGGACAGCCCTTCCTCCTGTGTGTGGGTCAAAAGAAGAACAACATCCAAAGATACTACGTCATCATTGACCACAAGGCCATCCCTTGCAAGGCACAGACATCCTTGGCAGCTTTCGATGAGCTCTTCAAAGCACACTTCACCTTCAGTGTCAACTACCACGAATCCCTCGTCAACTTCTATACATTCATCCAAACCACAGTTTTTAACATTGACGTGGGAAGTGCCAAGGAAAGTCCCAGAGTCAAGGAGCTCAGAGCAAGATTTTTGAACGACGCTTGAGGTGATAAATATCCCTGGATGCAAATATGTTTCTTTGTTATGTCTGTAAGGCACACCACAAAAGTTCCGCATTGCTTTGCCAGCATTTAAGACTCCACCACGGTTTATATCCTGGAAAGATGTTACGGTTAAAATGTGGACAGCCAGGATGTTGTTTATCATTTTGCACCTATTCAGGTTTCAAGAAGCATCTTGTTCGTTTCCATAAAGATGCTTTGACTAATACTGATAACAATGTGGACACTCAGAATGAAGTTGGTGAGCCCTCAACTTCACAGGCAGTCAGTGCAGACTCTACTAGACTAACAACTACCCAGCTCTCTGTTGACAATAGTCATGTGTTAAACATGTGTGCTTCTGTTGTAGCACAGTTGCAAGCATCTGGTGTTGCTGAGAGCACAGTCCAAACAATGGTGGGGTCCATGGAGGAACTTGTAAATGACATTCATAGGCAAGCGAGAGATGCTGTTCTCAGCTGTACTACAGAAATTCAAGGCACTGATTTGGACAAGAAGGTGGAAAAGTGTTTTGATGAACTAGAAAATCCTTTCTCAACCTTAAACACAAGAGGTAAACGACAGAAGTTCTTTGAGGAAAAGTGGGAAATTGTTGAACCTATTGAATATGTTCTTGGAGTGCGGTTTGATGTTCGCAGGGATCACACAACAGGGATTTACAGTCAGGTCCCTGTAACTGACAAATTTGTGTATACACCAATCCTGGGAACTCTTAAGTCTATGTTCAAGAACACTGAATTGTGTGAAAGTTTCTTGCAAGCCAAGCATCAAGAAGAAGGAGTTTATAAAGACATATGTGATGGTTCATATTTCAAGAATAACGTTTTGTTTTCCCAGAACAAACATACTCTACAGATTCAACTCTATTTTGATGAGTTTGAGACAGCAAATCCCTTAGGTTCAAAGAAAGGGATTCACAAACTTGGCTGTATTTACTTTATATTGAGGAACCTGCCGCCAAAATATAATTCTGTGTTGATGAATATACATGTTGTGGCACTCTTTCACTCACAAGACCTCAAGACTTATGGATTTGATGACATCTTAAAGCCTCTTGTTGATGATCTTAAAATACTTGAAACACAAGGAATTGAGGTGCCTTTCTCAGACTCACCTTTGCTGGGTTCTGTTATACAAGTTACAGGTGACAACCTAGGTTTACATGGACTGTTTGGTTTTGTCGAGTCCTTCAGTGCTACGTATTTTTGCAGATTTTGTTTGACAAGTAAGGTTGAGTCACAGTCTGTGTTTACTGAAGATGACCCTGGCATGATTTTTCGTACAAAAGAAACGCATGAACAACATTGTGTAGCTCTACAGGAAAATCCTATGTTGAGTTCAACATTTGGTGTCAAAAAGACATGCTTGCTCAATACGTTGCATTTTTTCCATACCTCTGAAAACTATGCAGTTGATATCATGCACGACTTACTTGAAGGTGTTGTGCAATACGAACTCAAACTTATCTTTCAATACCTTGTCAACCATAAGTATCTGTCCTTGGAATCATTGTCACTGAGGATCCAAAGTTTCAACTATGGTTATATTGAGAGATAAATTGGCCAAATGGGTTGAAAATGGATGATGCTAGCAAGGACCTTGGTCTAAATGCAATTCAGTCGTGGTGCCTTGTGAGAAATACTCCTCTTATTTTTGGTGATGTATTGGAAAGAAATAACTGTTACTGGAATTTGCTCCTCCTCTTGATTCAGATTGTGAATATTGTATTTTCACCTATTGTAACTAACGGTATGACATACTATTTGAAGCACTTGATTAAGGACCACCACAAGCTATTTCGGTCTTTGTTTTCAGAGAAGATTGATTCCAAAGCATCATTTCATGCTACATTATCCACGTTGTATTAGAAAAATAGGTCCACTCCTTCACGTATGGTGCATGAGATTCGAGGCAAAACATAATTTTTTTAAAAGATCAGTGAAAAATTTCAAAAATATCACAAAAGCACTGGTGAAACAACACCAGAGACAGCTAGCTTACCACTGGGAGAATTTTAATTTTCAGAGATTCGAGTTTGGTCCAGTGAAGAAAGAAAATATTGATAGCTTGGAAGGAGGTGATGTTTTAAGTTCTGTTTTTGATGTAAATGCATACTGTGAAGTGTCAACCACTAATTGGATGAAGAACTATGGAACAGAATACCAGACTGGTATGTTTGTTTGTACTGGAACAAATATGGAAGTTCCTATTTTCAGAAAGGTCACCAACATCATAATACATGATGAGCAAGCTTTTATTTTGACTTGCAGAGTGGACACTCTTTATTTTGATGATCATTTCAATGCATACTGTATCAATGAGAGAGCAGATTCATTTTCTGTTTTTCCAGTTAAGGAGTTGATTTATTACAGGCCCTATGACCAACAGTTTTCTAATGAGATGTGTGAAAAAACATACATAGTGCCACATTGTCATATTGTGTGACCTGTGTTGTGGTTAATGCAAAGCCAATGCTCCTGTTCATGTGGTGTGCTTGTTTGAAATACAGGTTGATTCAAACTACAACTTGTGTGGTTTTCTTTGTAAATTTTGTTGTTGTTGTCGTTGTTATTATTATCATTATTAACAATAATAATGATAATAATAACATTATTATTATTATTATTATTATTAACAATAATAATGATATTATATTATTATTATTATTATTATTATTATTATTATTATTATAGTAGTAGTAGTAGTAGTAGTAGTAGTAGTAATATTTAACACTATCCATAGTGTTAATATAATTTGAAACTTATTCAGTGTTAAAACAACACAATGATAATGTTAATTTTTTACACTACACACTAGTGTTAGGTAAATTCAACACTGGTGGGTGTTAAATTTCAACTATTGAGAGTGTTGTTCCAACTCTGTCACAGTGTTAAATGTTTAACACTTTCAAAAGTGTTATTTTAACTCGATTTAGTGTGGACCAATATAGACACTTTCAAAGTGTTGAATTTAACTCCCTAGGAGTTGATTTAACACTTCTGAATTTGCTGTGTACATATTTGGATTTATGATCATCGGATTCCTGCTGTTTGGCGTTGGCGGATACCTGATGTATCGGAAAATTAAGCGCACGGATGCTGCTATTCCGGTCCTGATGTCCGTGTGCGTGGAGGTCAGTCGTGCTGTGAGTGCAGAGACTGTAAAAAGAGACGAGATGAATCAGAAACTGGACGTGATTCACGGCGTGAACCACCGACAGCTTCAGATGCATGAACTCATGGGGAAAATGGATAACAACTTGGGGTCACTACATGCACTACTTAGGGAGAATGGACACGAATAATTCGGACTTTCGGATGATTTCCCACGAGAGAGAACCAGCAAAGGACTTAAGGCAGGCAAAAAATTCACTGTCAGTCTGACCGAAAACAATCTCTCTTATCTGAATCTGGTTCCCCTGAGCGGCCTTGGCCAAGGCCGAACTGAAAAAGAATCTCACCGAGGTCTTATCCGAAGTAGGCTCCCCCCCCCACACCATCTCCCGCTCCATTGCCTTTCCCTGACTCTCAACGTCCTCGCTGGATCCTGGTGTACTCCCCCACGTGGAGCGGACTGATTGCACTGCGCGCCACCGGCTGCGTGCCACCGGGTGAGCGTGCACGGGCCGCTTGGCTGGGACCTTTTTCCTGATATGATGTCTTGTCTTGTATTAAGTTTGTTATGCCTGTGCTGAGGTTTTTTTTGTGAATCCCACAACATGTACCTCTGATCAAGGACATGTGGTGTGAGACACCTGTTTTTTATCCTCTCCCCCCCCATCCCCTATGTGGTCATATTTTCCTCTGTTAAATTGAAGCGCTCTTATAGCGCTGACCCAAGCACCGTTGACTCCTGTCCATATGTTGTGTTGTTTTTGTATGTTTCTCTTGGACGGTGAACTGGGAAGTCAAATTCTGCTGTGTTGGGACGCTGGCTCAGTGGCGACAATAAATTTGATTCTGATTCTGATTCTGATTCTGATTCTGATTCATAGTGTTTTTCCTCACTTCCTTCCTTGTATTTCCCTGATTGTTTGCACCTGCCTCTCGTTTGTCCCTTTGTGTATTTAAGTCTTGTCTTTCCCTTTTCTGTTTGCCAGATCATACTGTTGATTTTTCATCATGTTCCTCTGTGGGTTTACCTGTTTGATCCTGACTCTGTTTTGTACCCTGTTCCTGCTGTGGTATCTCTATTCTGGGTATTATCCTGATTTAGTTTTTTCCTTGGAATCAATAAAGGGCAATTTGTTTTGAACCTCCTGACTCTCCTGCATTTTTAGGTCCATACAAAAAAACTATAACATTTACACGATGCAGTATTACATAACCAAGAAATCAAGTCATCCATTGATAAACAGCATCTTCAGAGTGATTCAGGTCTCTGTTGGAGTCAGTGAGAACATTTCCATGCAGACACTTTGTATTAGAAAAAGTCATTTTTGTTGCTCACAAGAAAATGAATGGATTAAACATATATGGAGAGTAAAAAGAGCACAGTGAGGAAAACTGGTCGCTGCAGTGTGGGAGGTCTAGAAGTCTGTGTTGGAGTCAGAGAGCAGATTTCCATAGAGACACTTTGCATCAGCAGCACCATGCTCCAGTGATCTGGGAGAGTTTATAGTCCTGACAGTTGAACTCTGGATGACTGACAGCTGTCCTTCATGACAACAGAAGACACAGAAATCCTCCTCATCAGAAACATGACTTTGAGCTGCGTCCTCATCTGGACTCTCCTCTGCTGCTGCTTCACAGGTAAAGTCCAAAGAATCTAACTCCTCTATGAACATGTGTCCCTCTGAAATGAAGCTGATGAAAGCATGAAGCTGTTTTCTGTTTTTGTCTCTGTATCCTCAGAGTCCAGAGGTCAGGTCACAGTGACTCAGCCTGGAGCAGTGAGATCAGCTCTGGGAGGCTCCGTCACCATCACATGTAAAACCAGTGAAAGAGTAAATGGAAATTATTTATCCTGGTACCAACAGAGAGATGGAGAAACTCCTAAACTCCTCATTTATGCTGCTAGCAGCAGAGCATCAGGAACACCAGATCGTTTCACAGGCAGTGGATCAAACTCTGACTTTACTCTGACCATCAGTGGAGTTCAGGCTGAAGATGCAGCAGTTTATTACTGTCTTGGTGAATTCTACATCAACAGTCAGTATTCGTTCACACAGTGAAAAACAGTCGTACAAAAACCTCCCTCAGTCAGACTGAACAGAAACTGAAGTGACTGTTGCAGCTGGAAGCTGCTGCAGAGACTCATACAGTTCACTGAACACACACACAATTCAACATCCATCTTGACAAAACCTATTTTATTTCAATTATAGTTTTTTAATACTCACTCATAAAAAAAATCTGAATTTGTTTGTGAGTGTTTTATTTTATATCATGAATATTTTTTTTTTAATTTGTAGTCACATTTTTAAATAATCCAATATTTCCATTCATTCAGTCAGATAAAATGAAAAAATATATATAAATATGCAGGTTCCAACCCCAACAGTGTTTTAGGGAATGTTTGGTCATTTTGACATTTTGAAGTCTCATCTTAAAGGTCCAGAGGGAGTCTGAACCCTGAAGACAAACTGGGAGCTGGTTCCACATGAGTGGAGTCTAATTCCTGAACGATCAGCATCCCATTCTACTTTTGGAAACTCTGGAATCAAACGTGAGTCTGAAGTCTGTGAATACTTCCTGTGATTAGGAAAATATGGAAACATGACCTCTTTAACAGACCACAGAGGTTAGTCAGTCAGGGCTTTATATTAAAGAAGAAAACATTTAAGTTCATTCACTGATTTAATACAAACTCAATGAAGAGAAGTTTAGTAATAAACACAGTGGCAGCTCCTGAAAAAATTTCTCAGGGGGGGAAATACTAGTGATGATGACTAAAGTGACCTGTTCAATGAGTAATTTAAGAAGTAGAAAGTTAGCTGTGTCAATTAGTTTTTTTTTTTTTTTTTCTGGTCAACTCACATTACCAACGCATATAAGCACTAAATTATGAGATAAAGATTTCCCTTTTAACTGTATTTGCTACATACTAGTAGGTAAACATTTTCCCTTCAAAGACCTTTGAACATGGATAAAGATATCTGCTTAATCCTCATTCTACCGACATATTTCGCATACATGGATTACCAACTGGGGTCCGTGCGGACCCCAAGAATAAATACTGTAATAAACAACCATCAAAGAAAAATCACAACTTTTTTCTTCTCAGAATATTATTACTGATGTATTAAATGTCATCTGAGGAAAAAAAACAACAACAAATTATTAATATTTGAAGAAAGTTATAGTTAATTTGCATATTTTATAAAACGAAAATATACTTTTCTTTAACCCAAAAATGTCAACATTAGAATTTTATTATCTCCTTTACAGTAATTAAGATCCTATCTAAGCTTAGCACAAATCCATTGAAATTTTTCAAATCAGTTAAAGAATGAGGCTACAGCGCAGCTTTTCCCTCTCTATTACCATCTCTATGGTAGTCACGTTAGACTTGATTCTGATATAATTAAGTGTTCAGTAATTTCAAGTAAACATTATTTGTGTTGTATTTATATGGTGAAACCAACCAAGGTCATTTTGAACCCAATATATATATATATAAAAAACTTAAATAAACCCACAATCATTTAAATGTCACTACATTTTAATTTTATTTAATTTTTAATACAAAAGTCAAAAATACAAAAGTAAGATACTTTAAATTAGGACCCATGGCAAACATTGGCTCAATAAATGGTTCCATCTATTAAAAATACATAGGCAGAATTAGAGATTTTGACTGGGATCCTCTTGGACCCCAATGCATTGGAATTTTTAAAAAGCACAGATAAAGACAGAAACAGAAAAAAATCATATGACATCATTAGGAACAAATTGATTGACAAAGTCATGAAAAATTGGAATTATAGAATAAAGCACCTCTGAGATATGACAAAAAGTACACCTCTGGGGTCCGAGAGGACCCCAGTCGGCCGTATGAGGGTTAACCATTAATTAAGACAGGGACTTGATCCAAGTTGAAAACAGTGGTAGTATTTATTTACAGTTCCTGCACTTCATGGTTTGAGTCAATGTACAGCAACACAAGCACCATCTGCGTCTGTGTTGACACGTCAGTGGTCTCATCTGCTTGGATGGCAATGAAATCGCTGGACTTGACCTCCCCCGTGATTTGTCCCCTGATGAGCGTGAACATGCTTTCCAGGAGCTCATTTTGCACCATTTTAGATGTTCCCTTAAAAACAGCGGCAGGTTTTAGGTGCTCCTCAAACACCTCATCCAGCGATGCCTCCAAGTTTACAAGACCACGGAAAATACCAGGATGTCTGGACCCCTCACTTTGATCTTTGCCTCACAGAGCTAGCTCCAACACACTGAAGAATTTGACACAGTCGATGAGGCGGGCTAGGATGTGTCGTTTCTTGCTGACCTCATTGTTGTGATGACGAACCACTAGCCTGTAGCTCTTATCCAGCAGCGTTCTGATGTTCACTCGCCCAAACACAGAAAACTTGAGACAAATGTCCATGTGGGTCTTAGATGACTCATGTTCCTCCATCTTTTCTGACAGATGGTGCATGTCAGTGAATCCCGTAGTTGTCCAAGTTATGGCGTCTGCCGTGCTGCCATCAGGGTGAAACAGTGAGCAGGAGAAGCAGAATAAAGCATTAGCAGTTTCACAGCCGACTATCCAAGTTTTCTACTCATACCAGCTCCATGAAAATCCTCAGTTATATGATTTCCTTCCCTTAGTAGAAATGTGTTTTATGTTTCAATTTGGGCTGGGAGGTCCTGATCGTTTGGTTGCCAGTTTATCCTCATTGCTACGACTGAAGGGGATTTCTTGATGAAAACACGTAAGGGCAGCCCTTCCAGAACCAATAGAGATAGTATTGTTACGCCAAAAAACTGAAAACAACTGATTTTACATTCGAGTCAATGGGAGCAGTTGGGGAGATTTTCAAATTGCCTGAACTCGCCCAAAAGGGGCGGTACCTCATGGAGCAGGGCCTTATGCTGATTGGTCACAACCCTGTAAAAGTCTAGAAAAATATGACAGAAAAAAAAATCAGCTTTATGGCCCTTGAATGAACATTTCAGCAGAATCAGTACAAATGTGTTGAATATAAATTAATGAACAAAGTTATTTCCCAAAACCAAAACAAACACATTGATCCAATGATGAAAATCATCTTTAGATTGATTCAAGTCTGTGCTGGAGTCAGTGAGCAGATTTCCATAGAGACACTTTGCATCAGCAGCACCATGCTCCAGTGATCTGGGAGAGTTTATAGTCCTGACAGTTGAACTCTGGATGACTGACAGCTGTCCTTCATGACAACAGAAGACACAGAAATCCTCCTCATCAGAAACATGACTTTGATCTGCGTCCTCATCTGGACTCTCCTCTGCTGCTGCTTCACAGGTAAAGTCCAGAGAATCAAACTCCTCTATGAACATGTGTCCCTCTGAAATGAAGCTGATGAAAGCATGAATGTTTTCTGTTTTTTGTCTCTGTATCTCAGAGTCCAGAGGTCAGGTCACAGTGACTCAGTCTGGAGCAGTGAGATCAGCTCTGGGAGGCTCCGTCACCATCACATGTAAAACCAGTCAGGATGTTTACTTAGATGGCTCTGACCACCTCTTAGCCTGGTACCAACAGAGAGATGGAGAAACTCCAAAACTGCTGTTTTATTATGTTGGTAGCAGAGTATCAGGAACACCAGATCGTTTTACAGATGGTGGATCAAACTCTGACTTCACTCTGACCACATGGAGTTCAGGCTGAAGATGCAGCAGTTTATTACTGTCAGAGTTATCATTATATCAACAGCAAGAGCGTGTTTCACAGTGAAAAACAGTCGTACAAAAACCTCCCTCAGTCAGACTGAACAGAAAGTGAAGTGACTGTTGCAGCTGGAAGCTGCTGCAGAGACTCATACAGTTCACTGAACACACACACACAAGCAATTTTATATTTGGTTTATGTATAAATGTTTTTTGTTTTTGAAGTGTTTAATTCGATTAATAAATAGATACATTTGTCTAAAACACCAGGTATCCATCAACTCCAAACAGCAGAAATCCTGTTACCAGAAATCCAATTATGTGTGTATCCCATCGGACCAAGAGATCTCTCCTTTGCTCTGACTTCTCTTTGAGAAAATATTGTCATTTACGTTGAGAGACCAGCTGACCAGATCCATGGTTTAAAAATTAGACGATGTTGCAAAGTGAGGCTCTAAAAAGGTTTGACAGTCCATCACAGCAGCAGCAGATAAGGGAAGGAGAAAAGGAAGAAAGTCCTCGCCTTCATCGAGAGCAGAAGAGAAAGAGGACACAGTAAATTAAAAGTTAATTAATAAATTAATTTAAGCAATTTGTGAAATTACTTTGTCTCACAAGTCTTCAATATCCAGTTGCATCATAAAATCACTTCATATGTTCAGTCAATATATCAATCAAGCTTTTCTTTGATTTGTTTTTTGTGAAAATGTTTTGTCCTCCGAGATACATCAACTTTATCTTTTTAACACAGTGAAAAAACACTGTTCAGAATCACAAACCTTCTTCATCACAGAAGATTCCAAAGACACATAACTCTCCCATTTTTAAGACTATAAGCAAAACACAAATGACATATTTCTGACATTGTTCTGCTGACACAAAAGATGACAGACTCACCGCATCTTTGTTACTCCTCCATCACACCATCACTGGATAGAGATGTCATGCAAAATGTAAAACTGGAAAAGATCAAATGTGATCTTAACTCCATCAACAGGTTCCACAAAACCTGGGACCCTCTGATAACCTCTGTTAACAATGACCTGGTCTGGACTAGAACTCTGACTGTTTATACCTGCCCTTGAATAAGAAATGTCAGGTGCACTAAAATCACTTTTTTTCTTTCCTTTTTCTCTTCTTCATGTTTTTCTTTTTTTTTTTGGTCTTCTGTCTGTTTTGTGATGTATTTGTCATGTCGATCTGGTGTTTTGTTTGTTTTTGTTCTAATAGTATTGTTATTGTTCCTTGTTTCATTAGGGGATGTTGAAAGAGTCAGGTGGTCTGTCCAGTATAAGATCCCCTCAGGTATTATAGAGTCATTCTGGTTAGACAACTACAGATCTATCTATCTATCTACTAGATCTATCTATCTATCTATCTATCTGATCTATCTATCTATCTATCTATCTATATCTATCTATCTATCTATCTATCTATCTATCTATCTATCTATCTATCTATCTATCTGTCTATCTATCTATCCTCTATCTGCTATCCTCTCTGATGGACAGTGTCTCCCATCCTCTGAAGGACACCCTGAGTGCACTGGAGAGCTCCTTCAGCGACAGACTCCTTCACCCCAGGTGTGTGAAGGAGAGATATCGCAGGTCCTTCCTCCCTGCTGCTGTGAGACTTTCTAGTGTGTGCAATATACATATATATATTCATTGACG
This sequence comes from Hirundichthys speculiger, assembly GCA_018398805.1. Taxonomy (NCBI): domain Eukaryota; kingdom Metazoa; phylum Chordata; class Actinopteri; order Beloniformes; family Exocoetidae; genus Hirundichthys; species Hirundichthys speculiger. Next base: position 44,474 of record JAGFBZ010003001.1, read on the forward strand.
TGCAATAAGTTAACTCAGGTGTAGTAATCACTACCAATATATCCCTTGTAAATAAAGTCAAGTTATTATTTAATATTTATTATATATTCTCTATTGTAGTTTTGTCTGTTTTTTTATTGTTTTAATCTTATTTATTGTTGTCCTTTTTCTCTTTTTTATTGCTATTTTTCACTGCTGCTGTAACAATGTAAATTTCCCCATTGTGGGACAAATAAAGGAATATCATATCTTATCTTATCTCTTATCTATCTATCTATTATTAAATGACAGGTCTTTACTGGACTGAAATAATCACAGCAACAATGATCATGTTGACTAGTTTATTGTTTAAATCCATCATCAAGAAAACAAGAAAGAGAAGTTAACTATAGAACTTTAATGAGAAAGATAGACAGAGAAGAGCAGAGTGAGAACAGTCCAGGACTAAAATCATGACTGTTCAAGTTCCAGTGAGTGAGGTCAGGACTGGGAGCACTGGTCTCTCCTCAGTATCTCTGAGACTGCAGTCTGGAGCCCTGGGTGGCTCACAGGTCACAGAGCCCACCTTCCTCCACTGGTCTGCAGTGAGTCCAGGTGCTGCTCCGCTGTAGTGGCCGTCCTTCAGCACCCCGAGGCTCCTGCTCTGCTCCAGCTGCTGCTGCTGCTGCTGCTGCTGCTGCTGCCGTCCACCTTCCAGGACAGACTCCAGTCTGAGGGGAAGCCCTTGTTGGCCAGACACATGACAGTGGGCCTTCCCCTGGTCCAGCTCAACTTGGAGGGGGCACACTGTCCAGGGTGGGACGGACATCACCTAGGAGACACCAATCAGCTTAGAGAACAGAAACCACTCAGTTCAAACACAGACACTCAAACACCTTTACTGAGGGTTTTTTTTTTTCTTTTTTCATTTCAGAAGTCTCTTCCAGATGTTTCTCTGCTCCACACCAGTTTCTCTCTCTCACATTGTTTCACTTCTCTTTCAGAAACCTCTCATGCATGTCAGTAAGAGAATCATGACACATTTTAAATCAAAATTGTCAACACACTGTAAAAAAATCTGTTTGTTTTTACGGAAAAATACTGGCAACAGTGGTTGCCAGAATAATCTTGTTAAAAATACAATAAACGTAAATGCATTACAGAATAACGTGCATTTCACTGGGATTCCATGTAACATTAATGATAACTAAATGTAAATTTTACAGGTATGCAATGTACAATAATCAACCATAATTGTTTATTTTAGGATATTCAATGTACAATTAACATGACTTCATGAGACATTTCAGTGGATTCAATGTAAAATAGCAGTTTTAGGATTTAAATTTACAAGTTGTTCACTAATGTTTACATACAGTATTACGTATTTATTACAGATTATTCTGGCAAGCACGTTGCCAGTTTTTATCCGTAAAAACAATGGGTCATGTAAAATAAGCAGTTTTAGGATTAAAATGTACAAGTTTTCTGTAATGTTACATACAGTATGAGCTGGCATTTTTAACAGATTATTCTGGCAACCACTGTTGCCAGTTTTTATCCCTAATATCAACAGGACATGTACGCATGAATACATTTTTACTTTTTATCCGCAGTGCTTCAAATTAACTCTAAATGTTAATTTGAAGATAGCTGTGTAACAAAACCACTCGTTAGTCATGAATCATTCTAAAGAATGCAAGTTTTTTTGAAAACAGTGAGATATGAATGCTGTGGTCACTCAAAGGAACCCTAAGGGAATAAGAAGAAAAGAACATACAGGATCTCCATTAGTTTCATTGTTAAGTTAGCCAATAATCAAGACACAGTATCAGTAACACTATCACACCCACCTTTAATAGTCGCGCACCAATCATTTTGGGATTCTAGAAGTTTAGAAGTCTAGCCTTAGTTGAACTTTGACCCCGTATTTTGGTCACTCAAAGGAACACCTATGGGAGTAGAACGAGAAAGAAACCAACTCAGGATCTCCATTACACACCCATTCCAATTATTATGCAAGTTACTTTTTCCAGATTTCCCTAAATAATGAGTATAAATGACAGTCATAATTTTCATGGCATCACCTTAGAGTTATATAACAAAAAAACTTAAGATGCACTGTTTTAAATTATGCAAACAGAGTTTAGTGTTGTAAAGAACTGAAAATTGCATTTTTTAAATTGAAAGCATTAACAGGTCCTAATTAATGAAAACAAATATTACAATCAAAACATCTTACAGTTCTAGTTACATCACTGGATTGTAGCTGATTCAGAGCACACACGTTTGTGCAGTAAAGGCACATTAGAAAGGTTCTGTCAGATAAATGCATCAAATAAGATAACGTGCTAAAAATTAATTACAAAGCAAGCAATAGGTGAAACGGGTGACATTTGAAACTGTTGGTAGCTCCCACAAACTGCAAGTATGTAGCTATGCAGTTATACCCTGTATGTGGAGTTAATGACCGACCACTTTCCTCCATGACAAAAAAATAAGAACCATGCTTATAATGACATCATCTCTTCATGCCTGGCCATGCCCATCTCATGCTACAACGAAATATCCATAGACTTGTGCAGTGGTTTCCATGTATTTCTAGACCCACTGGAGGTTTTTTTTCTGCTTGTGAGCATTGGTTAAAGTTGGCCAAATGGAAGGTTTATGCATAACTGATAATTACACCTTGGTTTCATGGAACTACAGAGCTACCAGCAAGCTTCAAATGTCACTGTTTGCTGTATTTTAGCATATGATTTCTTATCTGATGTATTTATCTGGCAGAAGCCTCTCTTATTGTGCTTTTATCTGCACAATCTGTGTACGCGCTGAACAGCTTAAAATCTAGTAATGACACTTGACCGTACAATTTTTGATTGAAATAGCTTTTGATTTCATCTACTACTACCTACTAATGCCTCTAATTTCACAAATGACAATTTTCTGTTATTTACAAGACTAAAAAGTTTTGAAACTCTGTTTGCTTAATAATTTGGAACAGGGCCATTTTAAGTTTGACATTTTCAAAAAATACTGTATCATTGGAAGGGTTTTTCAAAACATTTGAATTATACTCTAACGGTTGATGACTTGAAAAATAGGATGACTTGTTTATATTGACTATTTAGGAAAATCAGGAAAAATGTCATTTGCATAATAATTTCGAATGCGGTGTACTTTCATTTGTTGTCAGTCAATAATCAAAGACAACAGTACGGTAGCAGTATCACATGCACCTTTAAAAAATGGCTCGCCAATCATGGATGGGAACATCTAGAAGTTGGAAGTCTAGCCTCAGTTAGGACTC